>PVKS010003620.1:0-101688 GCA_004027875.1 Aplodontia rufa
GGGGCCGGAACAGGACGAGCAAGGGAGGCACAGAGCCCAACAGGTGCCCACAAATCTAACGCTCCTGTCTCTGGACTTGCCTGCTCAGGACATGTGTCAATGGAATCCCACGCACTATGCGACCTTTCTGCTGAGACACACCTTTCTCTGTGTGTATATGCCTCACACATTACAGGCAAGCACTCTACCACTGGGCTACATCCCAGCCTCAAGTCTTCCCTCTCAAGGCAAAGGAGGGAAAAAAAACCTTTCAGCCTTCTGGTTTTTACAGGAGAAGGTACTGCCGGTGGTGTGCTATCACTGAGCTACACCCCCAGCCCCTTTTATTTCGAGTTTTTAAATTTTTGTTTGTCTTTTGGTACTGGGGTTTGAACCCAGGAGCACTTTACCACTGAGCTACATCCCCAGCCCTTATTATTTTGAGATGGGATATAAGTTGGTTAGGACCTCTTTAAGTTGCTGAGGCTGACCTCAAATGTGCGATCCTCCGACGAAACCTCCTGAGTCACAGGGACAACAGGTGTGCACCACCAGACCCAGCCCTTTTTGAGACAGGGTCTTCTTGTGCTACCCAGACTGGCCTGGAACTCAGGACCCCCTGTGCGTGGCTCCCCATCTGGTGCAATCCCCTGAGGATAAAGCTACAAACATTCACTGACCACCATTCTGAGCACAGAGGCCGAGATGCGTGTTCAGATGCCCTGATCCCAGCTCAGCTGCGGCCTCTCCTTACGCAATCGCAGGGCTCTAGGAGAGGGCACAACAGGCCTGGTCTCCGGACTCAGGGACAGCCCTGGCTATCATAGCCCATCTCAGGCCAGGGTCAGCAGTTCCTCCTAAGCAACTACCTACTCTCCTCTCAATGAGGACAACAGAGCAGCCCAAAGAAGCACCTGACAGTTTCCTCCAGATGAAAATCTGTCCGCACAGCATGCTAGTGCTGGGGACGCTGAGCAGCAGCATGAGGCTCCTCTGTCCAGCTCTCTGTTCTGGGGACACCAAAGGGGCTAGGGACACAGCTCGGCAGCAGAGTGCACACACCACAATCAAGAACTTGTTCATTGGGAGCTGGAGCAGTGGCTCAGCGGTTACAACACTCGCCCAGCATGAGCAAGTACGCAAGTTCAAACCCCAGCACCACCTGCACAATGAAATCTCGGAGCAACAAAGTCACATGAAAACTAAATAAAATATATTCTCTCTCTAAAAAAAAAAAAAAAAAAAAAAAAAAATTCATTAACAAACACAATTGTTCCGGCCTTCACCCATACAGTCACTCTCCTGATCCTCAGGGCACATGTTCTAAGGCCCCCAGTGGTGCCTGGAATCCCAGCCTACTCCTGTGCACTCATACTTGACACTTTTTAATGCACAAACTAGGCACATAAAAGAGGGACTTCGGTGGCTCAGCACTTACAGCACTTGCCTGGCATGTGTGAGGATGTGGGTTCAAACCCCAGCAGCTCATACACAACGAAGCGTCAGAGCAACAAAACCCACATGAAAAACTAAATAAAATGGGTTCTCTCACTGTCCCTTTCTTTAAAAATAAATAAAAGAGGGACTTCCACCACCAATGCCATAGAGCCGTCACCACATGCCACAGGAGGGGCGCGCCCAAGCTGTCAATGAGGACAGCTGGTCAGCCAACAAGCGCTGTGAACCACACCCGGTCACAACAGCCGCGGGACACACACACAGGCGCCAGTGCAGACGTGCTAGCAAGGGATGCTCACGTCCAGGTGGAACAAGAGGGACAGCAGGACATTCTTCAGGCGATGCAGGATGACGTGCAATGTGGAACTTGCACAATGCTCATTTCTGAAACTCCATCTAACATTGTGGGTCCCAGGCTGAATCCTCAGGCGAGGGGTGCCATGGGGCCACATGGAAAGCTAGCTCCTGCACGTGCGCAACACGGCTGCTCACCCTCGGGTCCCCCAGATACTGACCCTGCACCTCCAGCAGACACAGTGACATGGTGGGGGTGCAAGCGGGTCCCAGGTGTTGTGGTCAGCAGGCCAGGTGTGGTCCCTGAGGGCCATCTGCACATTTTCACTGCTGCTCTGCACTCACTGAACCAGGCCCCAGAGTCAGGGATTCTACACCAGACTGCAGAGCAAGGTGCTTGTGCCATGGCAGAGATCAGCACAGACTCCAAGAGAGGATTCCGCTTGCCCATGTGGGGGCCCCAGGCTCTTCCCTGCACCACCAGAGACCAAGTGCAGCACCCTCCTGCAGGCATGAGTTCCCCAAGCAGGACCTGAGCCCAGCTGGGCCGATGCTGGAAGTGGGGCACTGGACAGCCACTCAGCCTCAGGCTCCCTGGTCTGCATACCAGGCCTCACACCCGCTCCTCCATCCCACAAGGCCTCCTCAAACCACCAGCTGGTACTCAAGGCCCCACCCATCCAACACCCTGGGACAGGGATTGGTGCTCAGGCTTCAGCATTTGGAACAGCCTTAAGAGATCTGCAGGGTAGTGATGCCCACACCCACCCCCCACCCCCCACCCAGGTCACCACAGCAACAGGTATCCTCCCCAGATACCTCTGACCTCCTGTCCCTAGCAGAGGCTGCACAGCTGGGGACTGGCGCCTGGGCTGAGCTGAGCCTCAGGAAAAGAGCTACCCCAGCACGGAGCTCAGGTTCTGGGGAGCAAGAAGCAGCCCTCCAGAAGCTGTGCAGAAGTTCAACCAGCCACTGCTGTGCAGAACCCTGACGCGGCTCCCAAAATAGCATCGCATCGCAGAAGGGGACAGAAAAGCCGGCCAGGGTGGCAAAATCCTGTCATCCAGCTTCTAAGAGGCAGAGGCAAGAAAGAGGACGATAAGCTCAAGGCCAGCCTGGGCAACTTAGGGAGACCCTGTGGAGACCCTGCGTCCACATGCAACAGCACTGCAGACGGAGCTCAGAGGCCATGCAGCCGGGGCCCAGCCCACTGAAGCAGGGAAGGAAGGTGAGTGCCGCTGTCCTCAGGGTGGGGCTGCTGAGCCTGGCAGCCAAGGCCACCTCACTCCTGTCATCCATGTGGCTCTCGGGGAATGCTTTCTGCTCCAATGGCACAGCTTTGAGAAACACGGCCAGGTGGTGAATCACCAGGAAGGAGAGCTTGCTCAGGGTGCAGCCCACGCAGCGCCAACTCTGACCCGTGCACAACAAAACCACAGCTAAAAATACCCTGGCCAGCCAGACCCGCAGCTCCCAGCTCTGAGCTGCGGCACTCGGTGACCAGAAAAACCCCAAAGCCAGCAGACGCAGGGCCCTGACACAGAATCCTAGCCTGGGGCCTCTACTGGGTCATCTTCAGCCAAGGACCCACCCCAGAAAGAGGAAGGGGCCACGGGATCCCACCAGGCCCTAATCACAGCTCCAGCAGGCATCCAGCAGAGAATCTGCCAAGGGCCCTCTCTAACCTGCAGCCAAGGCGGACTCTGGCAGGGCCAATGTGTCCCTACTGCAGGTGGGGCAGCTTGGCCCTCAACCTGGCTCCACATGTGGGCACTCAGTGCTCCTGGGGCCACCTGTGCAGCACCCCACGTGACATGGCTCACTTGGGGCACAGGGGAGGATCCCAGAGCAAGAGGCCACGGGGTCCTTGACATGTGTTCCCCCAGGCAGAGGCACACTAAGTGCAGAACACAGGGCACTTCAGACTTGTCACAGAAAGACATTATTACGGAGTAAACTCACTCCATGGTCTTTTGTCTACTTTTCAGAAGGGGTCTCACTAAGTTGCCCAAGCTGGCCACAACTCCCAGGCTCAAGCAATCCCCAGTCTGAGCCTCCTGAGTAGCTGGGACTCCAGGCGCACCCCTGCACTCAGCCAAAAGAGCATTTTTAAACTTGACCTTGAACCTGGAGTCCACAAAAAGCCCTTGGGCCTGGCTCAACCCAGGCAATGAATCCACGGTGCCGCTGTCCCGCTTCCCTGCAGGCGGCTTTCTATGGGAAGGAGATAGCATGGATGGCAGCGTGCAAGTCCACAGGCCACGTGCACTGCTCTACCCCTCCAGGGCCAGCGAGGGGCCCACAGAAGACAGCGGGCAGCTTTCAGCTGATTCAACAGTTGCATCCACCTCACTGCCCGATGTGCTGGGCAAGGTGGCCTTTGAGGTGTGTGATGCCAGCCACCCACCCACCCAGGCCTCCAAGCTCAACTGAGATGGGACACTGGACACATGCTCACGCTCGCAACCAGAGCTCCTCAACTTCACAGGAGACACTGCTGAGGCCAAGGGTGGCAGGCGGAGTAGCAGCACAGGACCAGCTCCCCCTCCCAGGGAGCGCACCCCAAGCACACCATGGACCGGCTACGCTCTACCTGGGGCACAGGTCTGCCACTGGCACCACCCCAGGTTGAAGGCCAAATGCCACAGCGTGGAGGTACCTCGAGGACCTCATGCTCAGCAAGGACCAGACAACAGGACAGAGCGGGACTGACTCCAGGGACAGAAGAGTCCAAGCACAGGAACAGATTCATTGGTGCAAGGCTGGGGAGGGACAGGCTATACAGAATGCCTGCATGACCTGAATTACTAGCCTAACACGATGGCCACGCCAGCAACTCAAGAGGCTGAGGCAGGAGGATCACGAGTTCAAAGCCAGCCTCAGCAACTTAGCGAGGCCCTTCTCAAAATAAAAAGGACTGGGGAGAGACTGGAGCAGTGGCTCAGCAGTTGGAGCTCTTGCCTGGCATCCACAGGGACCCAGGTTCAAACCCAGAACCACACACAACTAAGTGTTGGAGAAACAAAAGCCAGATGGAAAAATGAATAACGCTGATTCTCTCTTTCACTCTCTCCCTCTTTTTTAAGGATTTAAAAAAAGGACTAGGGATGTGGCTCAGTGGTTGAATCCCCTTGGGTTCCAACCCTGGCACCAAAAAAAAAAAAGGAACCTAAATATACCTAAAAACAGTAACTTGTACGCTTTGGGGGGCACTGGGAACACTATACCACTTAACTGTACCCCCAGAGTACTTTTAATTTTTTTATGCATATGTGGTACTGGGGTTCAAACCCAAGTCCTCATGCCTGCCAGGCAAGCACTCCAAACACTGAGCCACGCTCCAGTCCCTTTTTTATTTTGAGACAGGGTCTCACTTGGCCTCAAACTTGCATCCCCCTGCCTCAGCTTCCTGGGTGGCTGGGATGACAGGCATGGCCACTGTGCCCAGCAGGGTGGGCATCTCACGGTGCTGGCTGAGGTTCTGCCACAGGTCTAACGCACAGGCAGAACATTCACCCACTGGTCACACCGAGGGCCCACGCCCTGCAAATCCAGACGTGAGCACAGGGCCTCTCAGGTCCCCACCACTGACACCCAAGGTCCACCTGTATCTTGCAGGCTGTCAAGCAGCCCCCCTGAGTTCCCCCACCCCAGATAGGACAGTCTTCAGAGGTCACCAAGCACCCCCTGGGATACGCCTACCCCCAGAACTGGCTTAACCTTCTCAGAGTGGAGGGGCAGGGCAGATGACTCCTGCCCTGTGTCCCAGGACATGGTGCCCCTGCCACAGCCCAGGGGAGGTCCTGTGGGCAAGGGGCTGTCCTCACTCACCAGGACTGAGCTGCAAGAGAGGGGACACAGGACTCCGAAACAGAGCTGGAGCTGAACACAGGCCAGCATCCAGCCATAGCCACCTCACACTACCTCCCTAGCAGCTTCCCAGCTCCAGGACCCTTCCTGTTTGCAGTGTGATTCTGAACGTGAGACCAGGGCACCGAAGCCAACGCTTGGCGATGCTAGGCAGACAGCATCCATTTCTGTCTGTCATCCTGTCCCCCTCAGAGTCCTCTGCCCACACGAGGTGTCTCGAGGCTGGTCTGCACACGCCCACGTGAGCCCGGGCGGGGCAGGACACTCACCCACAGAGGGCAACCTCAGAAAGCACCTCCTGAGTCACACTGGGACTGCTCACCCACCCTCGCCACGACTCTGCCGCCCACCAGCTCCAGCACACTCATCAGAGGGGACACGCACTTGGGAGGCTTGAGTCACCAAGGGGAAGGCCACAGGCAGCCTCTCAGGTTCTTCCCGTGCTGCCTGCCAGGCGAGTCACTGAAAATGCCACTTGCACCCTTCCCGTCAGAGAAGGCACCTCATTATTAGAAAGGTCACCACGGGGGCTGCAGTGGTGGCTCAGTTGTTACGCGGTGCCTAGCACGCACAAGGACCCGGGTTCAAATGCCAGCACCACATACAAAACAAAGTGTCTGGGAAACAAAGGCCAGATGAAAAAAATAATAAAGCTGAATTTGTCTTTAAAAAGAAAAAGACATCAGAAAAAAGGGGCTGGAGCAGTGGCGCTGCAGTTACAACACTTGCCCAGCATGTGTGAGGATGCGGGTTTGAACCCCAGCACCACGTACACAAGGAAGTGTTGGAGCATTGAAAGCCACACAAAAAGCTAAATAAAACTGATTCTCTCTCTCTCTCAGTCCCTCTTAAAAAAAAGAAAAAAAAAAGTAATGCCATCATGAGCCAGGTGCAGTGGCCACGCCTGTCATCCCAGCAACCCAGGAGGCTGAGGCAGGAGGATCACAAGCTCAAGGCCAGCCTCAGCAGCTCAGTGAGGCCCTGTGCAACTTAGTAAGACCCTGTCTCAAAATAAAAAACAAGAAATAAAAAGGGCTGGGGATGTGGTTCAGTGGTTAAGTGCCCTGAGGCGCAATCCTCAGAATAGGAAAATAACAACTGAACTACTTTGGTTATGTAAAGTTCTAGAGACTAAAAACACTGTGTGTTCTCTGTGCTACACGGGGACCCTGAAGGCATTCTGCAGGCCACACTTAAAGCGTGTGGTTGCAGGAATCAGCACTGACCCTCCCGAGCTTCCGAAGTGGTTCATTTCTTCACACCACATGCAGAGCCGTCCCTCACTTCTCCCAAGAAAGCAGAGTCCCTCAACAGCGACACGACGCGCAAAAGCAAGCACTACACAGGCACCGCGGCGCATACTAGCGTCTCTGGAGGCTGAAGCAGGAGGACGAAGCAAGGCCCTGTCTCAAGATAAAAAATAAAGGCTGGTGGTGGGAGCTGAGTGCTAGCACACCTGCGATTTAGCCCCAGTTGTGGGGGCGGGGGGGAAGGTTCTGCAAAGCTCCAAGAAGTTGCTGCTCCCCACTCACAGCTGATAAGAATTCCAGTGCCCCCACCAGCCCTCAGACAGGCAGTAAGGCCTATGACATACAGGACCACGCCAGCACCAGTAAAGTGAGGCCCTGGCCAGTGAGGGAAAGATGCTGGGCCGTGAGTCCTGCCTGCCTCTGTAAAGCCAGACCTTGCTAGGCTGCACTAAAGGTCTTATTCCCACAGGGCGGGGACAGGGCCACTGTGTGCTAGGCGCACTTTCACCTTAGTCCAGACAACTGGCAAGAGCACTCCGCCCCAGGCCCCTGGAGCTCCCGCTCCCTGGAGCTCACGCTCCGTTGGAGTTCCTTTTTTTTTTTTTTTTTTTGGCGGTACTAGGGATTGAACCCATGCGTGCTGTACCACTGAGCAACATACGCGGTGTTTTTTATTTTGATACATGGTCTCACTAAGTTGCCTTGGCTGGAGTTGAACTTGTGATCCTCCTGCCTCAGTCTCCTGAGTCACTGGGATGACAGACATGTGCCACTAGTTGGATTTCTCAACTTCTGTAGTTTTTGAGCCCTGGTCCTCTTGCATGCTAAGCAAGTACTCTCCCACTGAGCTATACCACCAGCCCTTTAAACTTTTTATTTATTTTTTTTAAAGAGAGAAAAACAGTGAAAGAGAGAATTTTATTCAGTTTTTTTCATGTGGCTTTCATTGCTCCGACACTTCATTGTGTACGTGGTGCTGGGGTTCAAACCTGCATCCTCACATATGCCAGGCAAGTGCTGTAACCACTGTGCCACTGCTCCAGCCGCCCCTTAAACTTTTTCAAAACCCCAAAATGGCAACTTTTAGGATGCAGAATGGTGACTTTGCACAGGCCCAGCATTTCTGCTCCTAGGTCTCCTCAAAATGAAGGGAAGACTTCAGTTCCTGTAAAAACCTGCCCACATGTTAGAGCCCCTTTATTTCAATCAAGAAAAACTGGCAAGAGTCAGTGTCCTGTGACTACAGGATAAACAAAATCTGACCCATCCACCCAAGGGATGCAGCTCAGCAAAAGCCAATCCTGAGGGCTGGGGATGTAGCTCAGTAGTAGAGCACTTGCCTAGCAGGCCCCACAGCCCGT
Organism: Aplodontia rufa; assembly: GCA_004027875.1. Taxonomy (NCBI): domain Eukaryota; kingdom Metazoa; phylum Chordata; class Mammalia; order Rodentia; family Aplodontiidae; genus Aplodontia; species Aplodontia rufa. Next base: position 8,213 of record PVKS010003620.1, read on the forward strand.
GTCTGACCCCAGCACCATACATATGTAATAATAAGAATAGCAATAAAGGAGGCTGGAGCGGTAGCTCAGCGATTACAGCACTTGCCCGGCATGCGCGAGGACCTGGGTTCAAACTCCACACCACATACACAGCAAGTGCAGAAGCAGCCAAGGCCAGATGAAAACTAAGTCTAATTGATTCTTTCTCTCTATAAAAATAAACTTCTCAAAGAAAGAATGACTACAACAAATATTAACAGAGAGAGGAAGAAAAAAGCTAAATTTGAAACTCTAGGGCCTCCCAGGAAGCCAGCTTCAAGAAGGGAACTGGGCTAGAGCTCTGAAGGCCACCTGTGGGCTGGACACCCAGCTGCCCCACAGGAAAAGCCAGAGCAGCAGCCGCCGCTCCTAGCTCCAGCAGCTCCAAACCCACTCCAAACTCCACACAGGCACTCAGGCACTTGGGAGTCAGGAGTCACAGCGTGCTGGGACCCCACCAGGTCCCCTGCAGGCCTGTCTCCCAGACCATGTATGCCCAAAGATGCCCCCAATCCTGCTTGCTTCAATTTCCACCCAAAACACATGCAAACTAGCCCCAAGGACTAGGATGCTGATGACTCCTGGGACCCCTGTACTTCTAGAACCCCTCGCAGAAGCCTTTGTAAATTTCCAAGGTCCCTAGAATTAGGGAGACAACACTCCCAGACACCAGGAAGACACCTGTCCGTCCTCCCAGACAAGGGGTAGGGCACTCCCTGTGGCCAGGGTCCAGGAGATCAGAGGAAGGAAGCTCCCAGCTCCGAGGGTCCCCGCATCAGAGAATAGTACTCCCACTACCCACGGTCCCAAGATCAGGGGACTACCCTTCCAACTCCCAGGGTCCTGAGATCAGGGGACATGCTCCCCCTGGGGGTCCCTGAAACCAGAGGACAACAACTCTCCCAGTGCCCAGAGTCCCCAAGATTAGGGGTCTATGCTCCTTCTGAGAGTCTGACGCTCCAGCTCCCAGGATCCCTGAGATGAGCGGACACATTCCTGCTCCCATGGTCACAGAGACACCAAGGGACCGCGTTCCAGCTCCCGGGGTCCCTGAGACCACTAGACCACGCTCCTGGTCCCGGAGTCCCCAGACCAGGGAACGACGCTCTCGCTGCCGGGTCCCCGAGACCAGGGGACAACGCTCCCGCTCCCGGGGTCCCCAGACCACTGGACGACGCTCCCGCTCCCGGGGTCCCCAGATCACTGGACGACGCTCCCGCTCCCGGGGTCCCCAGATCACTGGACGACGCTTCCGCTCCCAGGGCCGCTGCAGCGCTGCCCGCCAAGACTCGACCGCCAAAGCCCCGAAGTCAGCAGCGACCGGGGCGGGAGCCGGCTGTCAGCGCCCGCCCAGCAACGCCCGCCCGCAGGCACCGGGCAACGGCAGCCGCGCGGGGCGGGCGGAACGGACGGCGACGGCCCCCGCCGCTACCCTGGCCCGCCGCCCGCGTCCCGGGGCCCCGCGGGAGCACTCACGTAGACCGGCAGCGGCCACGGGTAGACGGCGGGCTCGGCCCCCACGGGCGACTTGAGCCTCAGCTCCAGCTTCTCCCCCATGTCGGCGCGCGCGGCCGCCGCACCATGCTAGGCGGGCGGTTGGGGAGGGCGGGGCGCCGCGGAGGGGCGGGCGGAGCGGGGCGGGCGCGGCGAGGGCGGGGGCGGGGGCGGCCCGGGCCTGGCCGCCGCCGCCGCGCTCCCGTCCGGCGCCGGCTGCCTCTTTGTGGTCACAGGCCCGGGGCCTCCAGCGCCGCCGCCATCTTGGGCCGGCGTGGGGCGAGCACAATGAGCCGGGGGCCGGGCCGAACCACTCGCCGCGCGCGCGGGGGGGGCCGGCGCGAGGAGGCGGCGCGCAGACGCCGCCCCGCCCGCTGCGCCGCGCGCGCCACCCCTCCGCCCGCGCGGCCCCGTGGGCTCGCCCGCGCGCACGTGACCACGCGCGCAAGCACGCACGCAAGCACGCACGTCCTCGGCTGCCCTCGCACGCCCCCGCCGGCCGGAAGCGGGGACCCCGGGAAATCCTGCGGGCGGGCTCTGGCGGGCGGCGGGTTCGAGTCCCGTCCCCACCGCCTGCCTCGCCGGTTGCCAGCTTGAGCCTGCGGGCCCGCACCCCAGCTCCCGACGCAGGGCTCCCCTGACAGTAATGCGGTTCGTTCAGCATTCTGGGCACCTGCTGTTGGGCACTTCGTACTGGCCCAGTAAAAAAAAATAAAGGCCCTTTCCGCTGCCTGCACCCCACCCCCGCCCAGGGGCCCCCTAACCGCTCAGCTGCACCCCCCCCAGCCCTTTTCTTTATTTTGCTTTTCAGGGCTGAGGATCGAACTCCGGGCAGGCGCTCTGCCACTGAGCTAAATCCCCAGCCCCCCACCCCAGCCCTTTTTGTTTCATTTTCTTCGGACAGGGTCTCCCTAGGTTGCGAGGCTGGCCTCACTCGTGCCATCCTCCTGCCTCAGTGTCCCCAGCCACTGGGATGACAGGCGTGGCTAGATGTCACCTTGAAAGCTGTTTCCAGTGGACATTGCTGGGGAAGAACTCAGGGCCTCACCACTGAACCACACCCCAGCCCCCTGAAGGTATTCCTAATGAATTAACATTTAAATCAGTGGACTTTGAGGAAAGAAGATAAGTCTGTGAAATTAAAGTCATCCTAGGGCTCAGCTGCCCAGGGCACCAAAAGACCAGGCTAAAGATCAAAATAGAGTCAGGAGCTCCAGTTCTACTTTACCAAACCAAAGCTAAGCTGTTAGCTGACCTTCCCAGAGATCAGGAGAGAAAGCCAAATTCCCCTACAGCCCAGTTTCAGTCAGCATGACCCCAAGTTCCTTCTGCCTCACTCCAGTCGAAAAAGAGCCAACTGGGTGCTGCTGTCCAGGCTGGCAGGGCACTTGCCTGGCATGCGCAAGGACCTGGCTTTGAGCCCCAGCACCACATACACAACTAAGTGGAGGAAAAATAAAAATGAATAAAATGTTACCCTTTCTCTCTCTTTAGGGGAAAAAAAAAAAAGCCAGGTGTGGTGGCCACACTGGTGATGCTGTTACAGAGCTGGGCCTTCTGGGAAACTGAGGCAGTGCAAAGACCTTCAAACCCCGATTCTTGCCATCAAGTCTGAAAGATTTCAGCCACGTCACTCAGAGGAAGCGGCCTGAGTTTATTAAAGTGATAGGGAAAGGGAAAGGGGACACTCTGAAGGGAGAGTGTGTCCGAGGGACAGTGTCCCTGCCCTGCACTCCTGTTTTATTGAGGATCCCAGAGATTCACAGATTCCCGCCAGGTCCACCTTTTGACTTGGACTGACAGCAGTGGCAGCGTGACATCAGACTTTCTTTTCTTTTTTTTTAAAGAATCAATTTTATTTACTTTTCTTTGTGGCTGTCGTTGCTCCGACACTTGGTGAACGAGGTGCTGGGATTCAAACCCGCACCCTCACGCATGCCAGGCAAGCACAGTAACTGCTGAGCCACCACTGCAACCCCTGACATCAGACTTTCAAGTCCCCGGTACCATGACAACTCTAGGTCACTTTGGCCCATGCTGACTGGTTCTGTTTGTTTATTTGTTTGTTTTTAAAGGGAAAGAGAGGGACAATAAGAGAGAGAACCAACTTTATTTAGTTTTCCATGTGACTTTTGGTGCTCTGATAAAGTGTACATGGTGCTGGGGTTGGAACTCACGTCCTCACCATGCCAGGCAAGCGCAGTAACAGCTGAGCTGCTTCTCCAGCCCCCTCTGACTGGTTCTAATTGGATTCCTAACCATACATTCTTGCAGATTTTCTGGTTAGAAGGAATCATCCTTAACTCCCTGATTTTCAGGATCTGGTCACAAAAGCCTCTGCCTTCAGGGCAGCTTGAATTCCTCTTACCAAGGGTATTTCAAGCCTCCATTTCTCCTGAGATAACAGGTAGTTTGCTGAAGGATGTGACACAGTCTGTCCACTTAGGCAGGCAGGGCTGCAGGCAAATTGCTTCTTGGGAAAGAGCTCCTGTGGGGTCAGCACAGTGGGCCCTGTTACAGCATCATTCTCTTAACCTAGTGTACCCATGGCATGTGTCTGTGCCCTAGTAATCCCAACTCCTGGGAGACCTGAGGTGGTAGGATGGCAGGTTCAAGGCCAGCCTGGGTAATGTAGCCAGCTCAGTGGGTTCAGGCTCCCAGAACACACACACACAGGGACACACGGACAAATGCACACACACGCACGCATGGACATACACACATGCATATATGCACACACGCACAGACATACTCACATGCACACACACAAACATGCACACACGCACAAATGTGCACGCACAGGGACAGATGGACACAAGCACACACACGCATATGTGCACACAGACACAAACATGCACAAACACATGGACACATGCACACACAAGCGCACGCGGACACACACATGCATATGTGCACACGGACACACATGCACACACGCACGGACATACTCACATGCACACACGCACACAAACATGCACACACGTGCACAAACGCACGCACACAGGGACAGACGGACACAAGCACACAAGCTCACATGGACACGCACACACATGCATATACGTGCACACGGACACATGCACACATACACGGACATGCACGTATGCACACACAGACACAATCATGCACACACGCACACACAGGGACAGATGGACATACATATATGCATATATGGACACATGCACACACACATGCACATACACAGACACACAAGCACACACACATGTGCGCGCACACACGCACGCAGGTCAGAAACTGCAGTAAGTGTGTTAATTCACCATCGTTTTCTACTTTTTTTTTTGTACTAGGGTGTGAAACCAGGGGTTCTTAACCACTGAGCCCTTTTTATTTTAGATTTTGAGACAGGACCTCACTAAATTGCTGAGTCGCTGAGATTACAGGACTACAGCACTGAGTCAGGCTCCTTTTCTGTCTTTCTGTCTTCGTATACCTACCTAACAGGGAAAGTATGTATTTTAGTTAGGTAGAGCCTGACTTAGGCAATGCCATTTTGAAACATGTCCCTCATCTTACAACAAGACTCAGATCCCTAAACCTCTGACCCACCTAATCCTAAACCTCTGACCCACCTAATTCTAAACCCCTGACCCACTTAATCCTAAACCCCTGACCCACCTAATCCTAACCCCAGACCCACCTAACCTTAAACCCCAGACCCACCTATCGTAAACCCCTGACCCACCGAACCTTAAAGCCCTGACCCACCTAACCCTAAACCCTTGACCCACCTAACCCTGACCCCTGACCCTCCCACATACTCCACCCTCAGGTAGAGAATCTCTAAACACTGCATCACCATAAGAAAGGACCCTTCTGGGACAACTCACTAGCAACCTCCTTAGTCCTTTTTTTCCTACCACACCCTCTATCTCTACCCCTAGTCTGTAAGTGGACATGGGGTCCCAGCCTCCGCTGGGCCTCCCCTCCACAGGTTTATCCCAAACAAACCTGTGTTAGTGTTGAGACCCGCACTTCTCTTCTTCCTGTATTTCCTCATTCACTTCTTCCTTCCATTCCGGCAGGGGAGGACCTGGGGCTTGAACCTGGGGGCACTTAACCACTTACTACATCCCACAGAAGAGAGCTATCCAAAGCGCAATTTGTGTTTGTTTTGAGAAAGGGTCTAAGTTTCACAGGCCGGCCTTGAACTTGGGACCCTCCAGGCATCTCTGGGACCACAGGCCTGTGGCCACTGAGGTGGCTTAGGAGGAAAACAGCTTTGAGGCGACCAGTCTCTCCCTTGGTTCTTCGGGTTTTTTCAGCTCCTACCTATAAAGCCACAGCTTCCACACAGCTCAGGGGAAGACCGTGGCTGTGTTCTGTCACAAGCAGCTCCCGCTGGTTTCTAAATGGTGTGATTCTGTCTTTGAAAGAAGACTCTTCCTTACCAAACTTTGGGCAGGCTCCTCTAAACTCTTTTTGGTTTGACCTTGGGCTCCCAAATTCTTCCTTGTGGAGTCCTTCTCTATCAAGATCTCTTTAAGAGAGGGACAGTGAGAGAAAGAGAAAGAATCTATTTTATTTAGTTTTTCACATGGCTTTCGTTGCTCCAACACTTCACCGTGCACTTGGTGCTGGGTTTCGGACCTGCATCCTCGCGCACGCCAGGCAAGCACCGTAACCACTGAGCCACCGCTCCAGTTCTTGGTTTGGCTAGAAATGCCCATTCTCCATTTCTGATCACTCTGCCCATGGGATGAAATCTCTCAACACCCACTACTCCTGGTGGTAGGCCAAGCCAGCCCCCCCGTTCCTTTTATTCATTTATTTATTGTGATGCTGGAGTGAACTCCATACCCCTGAGCCACCCCCAGCCATCCTCCCTCCTTTGGGGGTTCCCTGCTAGTGAACTTCTGCCCCCTGCCCACTTCTCCCCGCTCCTTAACTGTCCGTTCCCAACCTTCCTCATTGCATAGTTGAGGGCCACACTCGGGCTCTCCCCCAGAACGCAGCTCCATCCCAACAGGCCTCCTCGGCCCGTGGCCGGCCTCAGGAGAGCAAAGGGAGAGTCCTGCCCTGGCCTGTCTGCGAATTGAGCTTGGCATCAGCTGCCCTGCGGACTTTGGACCTGAGTCAGTTCCTCAGAATAGCCCCTTCGGTATGTGCATGCATGCCTGAGTAAGAGCTGGGGAACCAGGGGTGCACAGCTCCCAAGTCACAGCTTCCCAGGAGGGGCAGTGACACTGGCAGATGCTCGTCCCAGGGTGAGGAAGTGGCGCTGAGCCTGCGCCCAGACCCAGGCCCAGCTGTGTCCTCTGAACCCTGACTCCATCCCCACCTGTGTTTGCACAGCCTCTGACTCCTGGAGGACCAGCTCAGAAGCTGGCAAGTCACAGGGGCCGAAAGGAGGCTTTTGGAACCCTCCTGGCGTTCAGACTCCTCTGGGGTCCACAGTTCTTTGGAGAGTGAGGGAGTCCACAGTCCAGTCCCCCAGAGCTCCTGTGGATGCAGGGATGTTCAGGGGACAGAGGAGATGAGTCACAGGGGCAGGCCCCGGGGTGTATCTTCTCCGTGCTGCTCCCATCCCTCCCTCTCTCCTCCAGTCCACCAGGAGCTGAACAGTCTTCAACCTCCGTGCCTTTCAGCCATCATATCCTGCCTCTCCCACCCAAAGCAATGGACTCACAGACCAGTGACTAAGCCTCAGAAACCATGAGCCAAAATAAACCCCTCCCCCTCAGTTCTTCACAGGTGCTTTGCCCACAGCATGGTAAAGCTGACTGACAGGTGTCAAGAGGATCCCTTTCTCCCAGGAGGTATATCACCAGGAGTTCCAGACCACCTTGAAAGAGCACCTGCCTGGCAGCCGGAAGGAGGCCCTGGGTTCAGCCCTGGAGTTGTGAGAAACAGGAAGTGGGATGGTCCATTTTGAAAACACATCTTAACCTAAGGTTCACATATAAAGGAAGCCACCCTAGGTGGGGAACCATGTGGTCAGAGATCATCCCTTTATAAACTCCTTATCAGATATCCCAGTACACCCCAGCTCTCTTCTCTACCCACCCCAGTTCTATATTAGCCAGTCGCACAGATGGTACCCCTGAGCTCCTCCAATCAGAGTGAAGGGCAGGAGTACGGCAGGTTGGAGATATAAACAGGTGGCTGCCCAACCAGGTGTGCTTGCCCCTCGGGTCCCCTCTGCGAGCACACCTTCTGCAGAGGGAAAGGCTGTCTTGCTCACCCACCTCTGGGCACGTGTTTGATTTTCTTACAGCACCTCAGGATTTTAAATAATTTTATTTCCAACAGATTGAAAAATTAAAAAAAGAAACAAAACAAAAAACACTGTATAGAGTGGTCCCTAGGTACCCACAAGGGATTATTTGCAGCGATGCCCAAATCCACAGATGCCCGTCCCTTATATAAAATGGGGTGCTGTTTGCAGATAACCTGTCTACATCCTCCCGCACACAGCAAGTTATCTCTAGATGATTTATACTACCTAACACAGTTGGGCCCAGGGGCCACACCTGTCATCCCAGTGACTCAGGAGGCAGGAGGATCCCAAGTTCAAGGCCACCCTTAGCAACTTAGCAACACCATGTCTCAAAATTAGGTGGTGAACAAGATAAATATTAAAAAATTGGGGGTTGGAGCAGTGGCTCTGCGGTTACAGTGCCTGCGTGGCCTGTGCAAGGACGTGAGTTCAAACCCCAGCACCACACACACAATGAAGTGCTGGAGAAACAAAGGCCAGATGGAAAAATAAAGTTGAACCTCTCTTCCTCTTAAACAGAGAGAGGGACAGTGAGAGAGGAACAGTATCAACTTTATTGAGTTTTTCGCATGGCTTTGGTTGCTCTGACACTTAGTTGTGTATGTGATGTTGGGCTTTGAACCCGTGTCCTCGCGCATGCCAGGCAAGCTCAGTAACCACTGAGCCACTGCTCCAGCCACCCTCTCACTCTTAAAACAGAAAAGTGAGCAGGGCTGGCTGCGGCGCCAAGGTAGAGTGTGGCCTAGCATGTGGGAGGCCCCAATGCCATCACCAGCACAACAAAGGAAAAGGAAGGAAGTTGCCTGAACAAGGTGCAGGCTGGTCCCGCGGGGCAGGGGCGGCTCTGCGCTTCCTGCGGGTCCAGGAAAGCTGGCAGGCTTCAGGGAAGCAGAGGGGCTGAGCGCTGGGCCTCCCATTGGTGGAGTGCCACCGGCCCCAGGCCCTCCCTGCTGTCCTCCTGGCTCTGAGGGCCAGGGCCCAGGTGCACCAGGCGGCTGCAGCCCCCCCACCAAGCCTTCCAGGCATGGCACCTGGCAAGGTCCTTGCCTTCTGGAAAGCTCCGGGCATGCTGCTTGTCAGGAGCTGCTCCGTGAGACTAGACGGCACTTCCTGCCTTCCCCAGGGGCTCTCCACCAGGGGCGGTTTTATCCCCTCCCCCTGTGAACCCTGAGCCAGGTCTGGGGACCTTCCTGGCTGTCACAGGCGGTGTCCTGGCCTGGGGCAGGCAGAGGCCAGGGAGGTTGCTCGGCACCCCGCAGTACCCAGGACCCCCACTCAGAGAGTAACTGTCCAGTGTCCGCTCCGGAGGGGGAGAGGCCTGTTGTCAGGGAGGACGGAGCGGAAGCAGGGCTGCTTCCTTCCCCTGTTCAGGACTCTCCTGAGCATGGAACGTTCTTGAACACACACAGACTAGCACGCGGGCGTGCCTAGCAGCACTGAGGCCCTGGCTCAGACCCCAGTGCTGGAAACTGAAGGAAGCAGCAACAGGTGTCAGGAGCAATGTGTGGCTCTGCAGGGGAAACTGCCTGTCCCAGGAAGGAGGGCAGGACCCAGAGGAGACCCTGCCCAAGCTCACCAGAGCGGGGACCGCTGACGTGCAGAGCCCTTTCGATTTTCATTTAGAGACAGTCTTGCTGAGGTGCCCGGACTGGCCTCAAACTTATGTTCCTCCTTCCTCAACCTCCCAAGGAGCTGAGATAGTCAATTCAATACAACTTTTTTTTTTAATTTTAGTTTTTTCAAAGAGAGAGGGAGAGTGAGGGGAGAGAGATAGAGAATCAATTTTATTTAGTTTTTCATGTGGCTTTTGTTGCTTCAACACTTTGTGGTGTACATGGTGCTGAGGTTCGAACGTGGGTCCTCACATATGCCAAGCAAGCGCCCAAGTGCCATAACCACTGAGCCACTGCTCCAGCCCCTATAACTTTTTTTTTTTTTTTTACATTCCCCTGATGACTGTGAGGAGGGCTGGGAGGTTGAAGAGGGCAGAGGAAGTGAGGGGGAGGAATGAGAAGTGGGCAGGGGGTCCTCTAAGCAACAGAGAGAGAAGGCTCAGAGGAAGGGATGGAACTGGTCCAATGTCTAGAAGAAGGGCCCCAGCGGCCTTCCTCCCTTAGAAACAAAGCTGGGGGCTGGAGGGGGGCTCAGCAGTTACGGCTCTTGCCTGGCACGCGCAAGTACACGGGTTCAAACCCCAGCACCACGTACACAACTAAGTGTCGGAGCAACCAAAGCCATGTGAAAAACTCAATAAAAATTGATTCTCTCTGTCTCTCTCTCACTGTCCTTCTCGAGAAGGAGAAGGAGGAGGAGGAGGAGGAGGAGGAGGAGAAGGAGAAGGAGAAGGAGAAGGAGAAGGAGAAGGAGAAGGAGAAGGAGAAGGAGAAGGAGAAGGAGAAGCAGAAGGAGAAGGAGAAGGAGAAGGAGAAGGAGAAGCTAAACCAGGGCAGTCACTCCTGCTGGGGAGGGGAGCTGGTCTCCCACCAGCCTGGGAGTGGGGGAGCTGGTTTCCCATGAGCCTGGGGAGGGGAGCAGTGAGGGGAGAGGAGCTGGTATCCTGTTGGGGGACTGTATTGTCTCCCCCGGGAGCCGATCAGGAGGAGGGTGAGTGCAGACGGCTGGAACCCGGGTCCCCCCTCGTCCGGGGACCCCTTCCCTCCCAGCCGGGGAACCGAGGCAACCACATGCAGCTGATGGCAGCCCAGGATCCGTTTATTATCAAGGCACACAGGTTTTTATATATGGAGGAGGGGAGACAGCCAAGGAATCAATAATCCTTCTAAGGGAGTTGCCAGGGGTTATGCAGATTTTGAGTACAGACAAACAACTAGGTAGGGAACAGCCTGTGGTTAGCACATTCCAACCCATCCTAACTCTTTGCATAAGAATTAGGAAGCCTAGCAAAGCACGACCTAGCAGCCCTTCCTGAAGGAACTTGTGGAAATAGTAACAAGATCGCTCTAGGGCAGCTGTTGAAACGGAGTGAAGGGCAGACCCAACAGTATCCTTCAGGGTGGGGGATATTTTAAGCTTTGGTCCCAGGCTCTCTCCCCCTCTATCTCCTTCCATCAGGTCTCTTTCCATTCCTCTCTGAGTGTCTTCCTCCCTCTTCCTCCATCTCTGCCCTCCCTCTCCAGGTGTCCTGCTTTTCCCCCTCCCTGCCCCCCAAAGTCTTGAGGAGCAGGGCTGGAATCCAGGGCCTCCCTCCTGCTGCCAGGCAAGCCCTCCACCCCAGTCCTTCTCACTTCATTTTGAAACAGTATCCCCTAGTTGACCAGGCTATCCTTGACCATGTGATCCTCCTGACTCAGTCTCCCCTGGAGCTGGGGTTTCAGTGGTGTGCCACAGCACCAAGATCCCCTCTCTCTGCAGGGATCCTGCCAGCACCCCCACCTCATTCTAAGCCCTGGCAGGCAGGCGTGACCTTAGGCCCAGCAACCCTGGAACGCCCCCCTCCAGCTCTCCCACAGTTCCCTGGGCTGGGCTCACCACCCAGTAGGCAGGACATCAGGCCTCCCAGAGCCACCCTGCACCCTGGAATTCCAGCCATGACCCCCCCTTCCCCTTGCTAGGTGATCTAGGGTGAACACTTTAACCTCTGTTGGCTTCCTCTATTAGTGGCAAAGGGTCATCTCCCATGGTGGCCCATGCCAGTCATTCCAGTGTCTCAGGAGACCCAGGCAGGAGGATGGCAAGTTTGAAGGCATCTGGCACAACTTAGCAAGACTGCAAGACTCTGCCTCAAGCCAGGTGTGGTGGTGCACACCTGTGATCCCATCAGCTGTGGAGGCTGAGGCTGGAGGATTAAAAGTTCAAAGGCAGCCTCAGTAACTTAGCAAGGCCCTGTCTCAAAATAAAAAATAAAAAGGGCTGGGGATGTGGCTCAGGGGTTAAGGGTCCCTGGGTTCCATCTCTTTAAAAAAAAATGACACATTTGCCTGCCTTCCAAGAGGTCAAAACAGAGCAGGGTTTTCAATTTATTTTCCAGTAGCATGCTTAAACCAGCTGGCATCATTTGAGGCCAGAATTTGGACGCTGGACGTAACCCAGGTGTGAGCCGGCATCATTCCTGAGCAACTTGCTGAGTGGCGGCCTCCTCCATCAAACCTCTCTCTGCCACACGCTGGTCAGGATGTCCGTATTTAGAGACTCTGGGATAGCTCACAATCTCGGCTGCCCTAAAACTCAAGGCCACCCCAGTTTGAAACCAAATAAGGAAGGCAGCAGGGCTGGAGAGGTGGCTCAGTGGTTACGGCGCTTGCCTGATGTGTGCGTGGACGCGGGTTCGGACCCCAGCACCATGAACACAACAAAGTGTCGGAGCAATGAAAGCCACGTGAAACACTGAATAAAATTGATTCTTTCTCTCTGTTAAAAAAGAAAAACGTGGGGCTGGAGCGGTGGCTCAGCGGTTTCGGCGCTTGCCTGGCAAGCATGAGGACCTGGGTTCAAACCCCAGCACCACGTACACAACTAAGTGAGCAATGAAGGCCATGTGAAAAAGTAAATAAAGTTATTTCTCTCTTTCTCTGTCTCTTTCACTGTCCCTCTCTCTTTAAAAAAAAAAAAAAAGAAAGAAAAACGTGGGGCTGGAGTGGTGGCTCAGCGGTTTCGGCGCTTGCCTGGCGAGCATGAGGACCCGGGTTCAAACCCCAGCACCACGAACACAACTGAGTGTTGGAGCAACTGAGGCCATGTGCAAAACTAAATAAAGTTGTTTCTTTCTCTGTCTCTCTCACCATCCCTCTCTCTTAAAAAAAAAAGAGAAAAGAAAAAAGTAGGAGCACCGAGTCCTGGGGTGTACTTAGCAAGACCAGGAAGGGCTAGAATCCTGAGGCCCAAACATGTGCCAAGTGGGTGCCATTTCAGGACCCCAGAGTGGAGAGGTCCAAGCTGCTGGGAAACAGTGGGAAGGGTCCCTTCTTCTTCTTCTAGAGAGAGAAAATCAATTTCACTTAGTGTTTCATGTGGCCCTCACTGCTCCAACACTTCCTTGCATACACGGTACTGGGGATCGAACACGCGTCCTCGTGCATGCCAGGCAAGCACTGTAACCACTGAGCCACTGCTCCAGCCCAAGAAGGGTTTATTCTAAGCTCCCCGTTCGCGGTCTGTGGCTTTTCCATGCCCACCAGTGCCTTCTGGGTCCTGGCTGTCAAACTAGATTCCTTCTTTTTTTTTCTTTTCTATTTCCTTTTTCTGGTGCTGGAGATGGAATCCAGCACCTGAGATGTGCTAGGCAAGCGCCTCGCCCCAGCCTTCTGAGGTTTAACGCGGCATGAAAACCCCAGCTCTATCTTTTTTTTTTTTTTTTTGCAGTACTGGGCATTGAACCCAGGGGTGCTCTGCCACTGAGTTATGTCACTAGCCCTTTTTATTTTCTTATTCTGAGACAATGCCTCTCACTAAATTGCTGAGGCTGGCCTCAAACCTGCAATCCTCCTGCCTCAGCCTCCTGAAGAACGAGGACAGCAGGCAAGTGCCATCGTAGCTGGCTGTCTACAAGTCTCTAACACAGATGTCTTCGGAGTTCCACCTGTGGGTGACCTTACCCTTGGCCTGAAGATTTTCGTCCCCCTTCCCTGCTAACAGAGAAGCATCAGGCTTCCGGTCTTGCAGAGGATGAGCTCATGGTCTCCAGGAGGACGCAAAGGCGGCCACAGGAGTACAGGCAGAGGCATCTCGGCGGGGTAAGGAGACCCTTGCCTGAGAGGTTGGCTCTCAGGCTCTGGTTACTGGTTGTGCCTCTGTGCCATGTGGTCTCTTGTAGCAACAGAGCACACATAGATTGAACGCAACGCTTCAGGGCCTTCCCTGATACCATTTGCTGGTCTTAGGGATGTTCACGTTGGTGGGCAATCTATCTCCACAAATATTTTTATCTTTCAAAACTGAAACTCTGGCTGGGCACGGTGGCCCCCAGCAGTTATCCCAGCAATTTAGGAGGCTGAAGCAGGAGGACTGCAAGTTGAGACCAGCCAAGCATCTCAGTGAGATCCTGTTTCAAAATAAAAAATAAAAAAAGCTGGGGTGTAGCTCAGCAGGAGCATGCCCCTGGGTTCAATCCCCAGGACAGCAAGACATTAATTAATTCAAATGACAATTGAAATTCTTTTTTTTTTTTTTTTAGAAAGAGACAGTAAGAGAGAGAAAGAGACAATCTATTTTATTTAGATTTTCACATGGCTTTCTTTGCTCTGATACTTCATTGTGTACGTAGTGCTGGGCTTTGAACCCGTGACCTTGTGCAGCCCATCCCTAGAGCTAACTGTTGCTTCCTTTACCATTCCTGGAGCAAGCCAAATCTGCAACCAGGAACAGCTGGGCCAGGCATACAGCCATTAACCTTGTCCCCAAGTTGTCATCAGGGGTGACACCTAGAGAAAATCAAGTTTATTTCGTTTTCATGTGGCCTTTGTTGCTTCAACACTTTGTTGTGTACGTGGTGCTGGGAGTTAAACCTGGGTCATTGCACATGCTGGGTAAACTCCGTAACTGCTGAGCCACCACTCCAGCCCCTCATAGTTAGGGTTTTTTAACGGTTCCTGAGCCTCCTGCAAGTTCATTCTGGAAAGGAGCTGCCTCTTTGGGAGCCTGCCTGTCACTGCTCTCTGCTGGCTGCTACCAGGGCTGTAGGTGGCCACGAGCGCCAGGTCACCTACAAATCAGCTCTTCTGAAAATGTTCTTCATTCTTTCTTAACTGAAATGTTTCTTAAGCACCTATTCAGGCAATAAATGAAAAGACAATGCCTCCTGTCTTAGCCCTTGTGCACAGGTGGAAGGAGGTGGTAAAAAACATTAATAAGCAAATAATTCAGTAAAAACTCGGAGAAAGGCCCAGCAGGGATGGTAGCAGAGAGTGCAGTGGGGACTTCCCTGTTGACTGACTTACTGCAGAACTGGGGCCTTGTGCAAGATAGGCAGCTACACCATCAGTCCTTTTTTTTTTTTTAAATCAATCATTTTTATTTAGTTTTTCATGTGGCTCTTGTTGCTTCGACACTTCATTGTGCTCATGGTGCTGGGATTTGAACCCACGTACTTGCACATGCTAGGCAAGCACTGTAACCACTGAGCCACTGCTCCAGTCCCTCCAGTCCTTTCATTTTTTATTTTGAGACAGGTTTTCTCTCAGGTGTTTAGGGTCAGTTTGCTGAAGCTGGCCTCCAATTTGTGATCCTCCTGCCTTAGCCTCTGGAGCCGCTGGGATTGCAGGTGTACGCAACTGTGCACTCCTGTTTCTTTTTCTTTCTTTCTTTCTTTCTTTTTTTGAGAGAGGAAAAAAAAAAGAAAGTGAAATTTTGATTTTTTCATCTGGTCTTTGTTTTTCCACCACTTAGTTGTGTAGGTGGTGCTGGTGATCACACCTGGGTCTGGCACATGCCAGGCGAGTGCTCTACTACTCAGCCACTTCTTCAGCCCCAGTTTAAGTTTTTCTTTAAAAAGAAAGAGCCTTGTTATGGTGCCCGAGCTGGCACTGAACTCCTGCGTTCAAGCCGTCTTCCTGACTCAGCCTCGGGAGGTGCTGTGACTACAGGCATATACCACTGTGCCTGGTTTGTCTTTATATTTAAAGTGGACAGCATGTCGTTGAAACAGCTTTTTAAAAGTTCATTCTGGCTGTGTTTATTCTTTTATTTCCGTGTTTCGGTGTAGCAGGTATTGCACCAGGCTGCCCCGCATGCGAAGCAGGCGCTCTGCCCTTGAGCGCGACCCAGCCGTGGGGCTGCGTTTAGTTCTGCTTTGGCTCGTGGTCTGGGGGACACACGTCAGTCATTTGCGTGCCTCCCTATCATCGCGATGCGCGGCTCGCTTTTCCACTTCCCAATGGCTCAGGGCGGGCCCTCCGCGGTGCGTTGAATGAGTGACTTGCGTTGGAGTACGTCGGTCCCTGTCCTGTGCATGTTACTGGGTTTGGTGAGGCTGCAGGGACACAGGATTGGTTCGCCGCAGCATGGAGCTTGGAGGTTCTCAGGCAGCGTCAACTTTTACATAAAGAAAAGGCGGGGCTGGGTTCTCTTCCAGGAACTGAACCGGTGGGCTCCACGTGGGCGCCCGGCCCACCCAGGCCCCGCCCACCTACAAGACCACGCCCACATCTGTCATTTAGCGGAGGGGCGGGACAGGGAGGACGACCCCAATCAGAGGCGTGGTCAGAGGCGGAACGAGGAAATGAGTGGGTTACGTAGGACTCTGACCAATGAGAGGGCAGAGCCCCAAGTCTGAAGGGGCGGGACTAATAGGCCCAAGAGGGCGGTGTTCGCATTGCCATTGGGGGGACTGTCGTCGTCAGGGAAACGGAGGCGAGGGGGCGGGACAAAGGAGGCGGGGCTTCCGCAGGCGGCCCGGCGGGGACCCGGCGGCCGCCGTCAGCTGACCTGCCGCCATCTTGGCCGCCATTTGCCAGCGCCTGGGCTCCGGAGCGCGGGCCCTTGGTCAGCGGGTTGCCGCCGCTGTCCCTGTCCCCGGACCCTGCCGCCGCCCTGGGCTGGGCGCCCGCCCCAGCGCGGCGGCCGGCAGCTCAGTGCTCCGCGGGCGGCAGGCGCGGTTCCCGGGTCCCCGCGCGGCGCCGGACCGCGGACCTTCGGGGGCCAGAGCCCGCGGGCCGCCGCGATGGCCCTCAAGATGGTCAAGGGCAGCATCGACCGCATGTTCGACAAGAACCTGCAGGACCTGGTCCGCGGCATCCGCAACCACAAGGAGGACGAGGTGAGCCGGCGCGGCGCGGGACTGCCCAGCCTGGTCACCGCCCCGGCTCTACCCGCCCTGCCCGCCGGGCCTGCTCGCCGCCAGCCGGTCCCCGAGGCGCCGCTCCCGGCTCCGGCCCCACCTGCCTGGGGACGGCGACCCCGCACGTCCTCCCCCTCGCCCAGCCTCAGTTTACCCCGAAGCAGCGGTTCCCGGACCACCAGGGGGAAGCATTGTTCAAGAGGCGGCGCCCCGGGCCCTGTTTCTGGGTGGCCTGCCTCGCGGAACCTCAGTTTACCCATTCGCACGGGGATTCCGGTCCAGCTCCCCCTCCCCGCCGGTAATTGTCCAGAGGGATCTCATGGGTGCCCGAGCCGTAGCCCTTGCACCTGTGCTTTTCCTGATCATTGGTTGAAGATGTGGGGTCCTGGTGTCTGGGTTCTTCATGAGTACTCCTTCTAGGATACCGAGGCAGGGTCCGTGGCTTCCCGCAGGAGAAACTCCTTTGTTGGGGAACCGTGTCCAGGTGCTGCCTGCAGGCAGGCTGGGGACCCTGCCCCTTGTCAGGGCCTGGCCTCTGGGCCCAAGCCCCCAGGAAAGTGGGCTGTCTCCGGGCCGCCTCGGCTTCCATGACAGAGCAGCCTAGGAGATCCTGGAGTGGGCAAGCCAACCTCGAACCAGGAACTAAAAGCCAGGGGGTGGAAATGATCTCCCAGAAGTGAAATAAATTGTGGGCTTCGTTTCCTTCCCTCCCTCCCCTTCCTCCAACCTGTGACCTAGATTAAGGAGGAACAGGGACATTCAGTGGCCACCAAGTGGCTTGCTTCTTTGACGGATGCCCAAACAGGACGCTTAGGCAGTGGAAGTATTAAACAGTCCCTCCTGGACAGAAGTGCCCTCATGGAGGAGGGCAGCAGTCAGACAGGAGCTGGTTCTGCTGGCTGTGGCCTGCACCAGGTGCACCAGAGGCGCAGGAAGTGGGAATTCGCTGCAGGCGCCCTCACTGTCAGCTCTGGGAACCTGAGGTCTTGCCACATTGTTTCCTTTTCTAGAAGCTTGTGAGTTCTCAAGTGATGAGATTGTTTCTTTCATC
Organism: Aplodontia rufa; assembly: GCA_004027875.1. NCBI lineage: Eukaryota > Metazoa > Chordata > Mammalia > Rodentia > Aplodontiidae > Aplodontia > Aplodontia rufa. The sequence continues at coordinate 25,742 of PVKS010003620.1, forward strand.
TTCCCTTCCCTGGCCGCACCTTGCAGTGCATCCTTCCAGCCCTGTGGCGGCCTGGTTATGGTGTGGCACTAACATGTCGTCCTCAGTTTCCTTTTGAGTTGGAGGAGTAGCTGATTGGGCCATAATTTATGTCCTGAGTGTGGTTTGCACCCACAGGTGGCTTTTTCTGCCCTGGTAGTATCCCTGGCTCCCACCCCACCCTCCTGTTCAATGGGTGTTCATAGACAGCCTGTATGGCAGCCCTGAGGATGGGCCTCCCAATGTCCAGTTGGGGAGGTGTCCCCTCCCGCTTCTGGGAGTTGAACCCTGGGTCCATCTACCACTCAGCCAGGTCCCCTGCCCTTTTAATTTCTTTCTTTTTTTTTTTTTTTAAACAACTTTATTTAGTTTTTTCACATGGCCTTCTGTTGCTCCAACACTTAGTTATGTATGTGGTGCTGGGGTTTGAACCTGGGTCCTTGTGCTTGCCAAGCAAGCGCCATAACCGCTGAGCCACCGCTCCAGCCCCCCCTTTTAATTTCTTATTTGTACACAGGCTGGTGTAACTTGCCATCCTGTACTTGGGATGACAGGGCGGCCCCTGCTTGGCTGGTGCTTTGTTGTTTTTTTTGAGATGGGGGCTTGCACCGTTGCCCTTGTGTGTGTTGCACTGTTGATCTTGTGTGTGTTTGGATTTTGGTACTGGGGATCGAAACTAAGGTTGCTTTACCTCTCAGGTTCATCCTCAGTTGTTTTTGTTTGTTTGTTTTTAATTAAGGGAGAGAGTGATGGGGCTGGAGTGGTGTCTCAGTGGTTACTGCGCCTGCCTGGCATGCTCAAGGACGCAGGTTCGAACCCTAGTACCATGTGCTCAATGAAGTGTTGGAGGAATGAAAGCTAAATGAAAAATTAAATAAAATTGACTTTTTTTCTCTGTCCAACTTCTCTTTCTTTAAAAAAAAAAGAGAAAGATAATCACTTTTTTTTTTAAAGAGAGAAGGACAGTGAGAGAGAGAAAGAGAGAGAAAACTCTATTTTTATTGAGTTTTTCACATGGCTTAAGTTGGTTTGACACTTAGTTGGGTACATGGGTTGCTGGAGTTTGAACCCGTGTACTTGTGCATGCTGGGCAAGCACTAACCACCCAGCTACCGCTCCAGCCCCGGATAATCATTTTTGATTTATCTTTTCATCTGCTTTTGTAACCCAGACACTTAGTTGTGTACTTGGTGTTGGGGTTTGAACTTGGGTCCTCGCACATGCCAGGCCAGTACTCCCAACTGCTGAGCCATTTCTCCAGCCCCTAATTTTATTTTTTCATTAGATTTTAGTTGTACATGTGGTGCTGGGGATTGAACCCAGTTCCTTGTGCATGCCTGGCCGGTGCGCTACCCCTGAAACACCGCTCCAGCCCTTCCTTGGTTCTTTTTACTTTTTATTTTGAGACAGGGTCTTGCTAAGTAGCTGAGGCTGGCCTGGCACTTGGTGATCCTTCTGCCTCAGCTTCCCAAGTTGCTGGAATTACAGGTGGGCACGGGGCTGGTATTGAACTTGCAATCCTTTTGCCTCAGCCTCTGAAGTAACTAGGCTTACTGGTATGGCCCATGCTGCAGTAGGGGCCTGGCTTTGAGAGAGGTGTGCCTGCCTTCATGGACACCTCTGCAAACCCCTCCCCTGCTGAGTCTTGCATGGGAAGCCCATGCGGTACATGCCTGCAGCTTGTAACTGGCAGGGACCTAAGTGCCTTGTCCATAGGGAGAGTCCTCATCCAATGGGATATTGGTGATGCAGGGCCAGGCTGGGTGGAGGTCCTCAGAGTCCTAGGTTTCCACGTGCCCACTACCCCCATGGTCCCATTGACTGGTTGGGTATGTTGGACATTCCTGCAGGACACGTGGAGTCTGGGTCCTGGGTCCTCATCTTCGTGGTCTTGAGGGCATTCCTCTGGGGCTCACAGATGCCCGTGTGCAACTGCAGCTAGGGTCCTGGCTGGACAGAGCAGGGGACTGCAGTGCCTCTGCTCTGCGTGCTGTGTCCCCACTGCCCCAGGCAAAGGCCGACTCTGCATTTTCCACGGAGTGGTGTTTCCAGGTTACCTGTTGATAGTAGTCTTTATCTGTGCAACTTTCTTCTTAGTGTCCCCGGCCCTTCAGTGTAGCCACTTCCCCGCCATGGTGCGTGGGAGTTGAGATGTTTCTCGGCAGGGTTGGGTCAGGACAGTGGCTCTGCTGTGTTTCCTGCCGGCCAGCCTGCTGCGCAGCTGTGCAGGAAGCCCCGCTCGGTCTTTCTGGAACCCCTCAGGCCATCCTGAGGTCTTTCCTCATTCCCTATAATGGGCAGCATAGCGGGTCAGGTGGTGCCCTTGGCTCTGGGTGCAGCCTTTGGAGCTAGGGGTACCTGACCCTCAGGCCTTGTGGTCAGCGAGGTTCTATCTCATCGGTGTTGGTGCTTGCCACTCCCTCACCTCTCACCTGGCTCCAGAAGCTTCCAGTGACTTCCACAGGCTGAGTGCTGTCTCTGAGCCAGCGCCTCTTGGGAGCACCCCATGGGGCATCTCCCAGCCTCCGCTCTTCCGCTGTCGGGGGCCAGGGTAGTTGACTCTGGCTCATCTGCACCCGGCGTGCCAGGGGCCATGCTGCCCACTGCTGCCCCCACAAGCAGCGGGCATGCAGAGACCACTGCAGGCCTTTTGGGCTCCCAGGGCACCTTGGCCTCGCTGGCCCTTCCCATGTCCGCAGCTGCAGCCCCACAGGATGCTTTGGTCCAGTCCCTCAGGGGTCGTCCCAACAAAATCCAGGCCTGTGCAGCCCCACCTTGGGGTCAGCTGCTGCCAGGGCCCTGGGTTGAGCTCTTCCTTGGCTTGTCTGCCTGCTCCCCGGCAGTAACCTGTGACTGTCACTGGGGTGCGGTGGCCCTCCGCTACAGTGGATGTGGCCTTCAGGTGTGCCTGAGCCTGCTGGGACCAGGCCTCTCCTCTGCCTCTCCCTGACCTCATGTGTACTCTGCCACACTCCTGAAGCTCCCTTGGTGTACCCTTGGTTCAGCTTTCTTGCCCAGGCTGAGACCTGAGCAGCCCGAGGATGTGCCTCCTTTTGCCCGCCTGGTCCTGGGGTGGAGCTGCCCATTGTTCAGGGCTCTGGGTTCGGACTGGCTCTGCTGCCCGTTGAACCCTCCTGTGCCTGCAGGGGACGGCCTCTTTACCTGGGGCCCCAGATGTCCAGGCTGCCTGGGTGTCTTGGAGCAGGACCACCTCTCCATTTCCTGTCTTCTGTGCCACAGACCTGGAAGCTATGACCCCACGGTATTGGTCACTCCCAGCCCTGGGTCACTTGGGTGACCTGACAGCCCCCACAGGTCCTCAAGCTAACCCTGGGACCTGTGGGTACGTTGCCTCCTGAGGCCAAAGGACTCTGCAGATAGGATGAATGAAGGGCTCTGAGCCCTGGGGACCACAGGGCCCTCCTGAGGGAAGCAGGAGGTCAGAGCCTGGAGAATGTTGCACAGTGCTTGGAGGTGGAGGAGGGGCTGTGCACCAGGGCTGCCGGGCCTGAGCACGTTCCCGGGCCTCAGTGTGCCCAGCCCTGCTGCACCTGGATCACCCAGCAGGCTGCTGTTGGGCCTCTGATAGCCCCCTCAGTGGCATTGCCCTGGCCTGTTCCTACAGATGCCACCAGCGCAGCCATGCCCCAGGCATCTCTGTACAACCCCAGCTGCCCCTTTGGCCCCTCCTGCCCTGTACTGCATTGAGGCTGCCCCTGGGTCCCTGGCCTGCTGTTGCTTTGGCTGCTGGAATGTGGTCCTCAAGGCCACTTGGGGTCTTCCTCAGTTTCTCTGTGTCAATCTGCCTGGGTCACACCAGGTCCTCTATAGCTGGACACTTCTGTACTTCCTCGTTCCCCTGTACTCTCTTGGGACCTCTTGCCCACCACATGTGGGAATTTAGGGCCCCGGGCTCCCAGTGCCCGAGAGGTCACCTGCCTGCTGACCCTCTGCTGAGCCTCGGGCCTGCAGTGCTCCCTCCACTCGCGCTCGCGTCTGCCTGCTGGTGCTGCCCGTGGTGCTCCCATCCACTCGCGCTCGCGTCTGCCTGCTGACCCCTCTGCGGGTGCTGCCTGTGGCTCTCGGAATTGTTGGGGAGTGATGGAGAAAGTCTCCAGTGTCCAGCTTCTGGGAGGTGTGAGCCCAGGTGTACATGTGAGCAGGACTGCAGGAGCAGGGGTTTGCTGTCACATAAGAAGGACTTTTAAAATCACATTTCCACATTCTTCCAGCCCTAACCCAGAGTCAGAACATTGTTCATTTGGGTACAAGAATTTCCAGCCCATTTCCCTAATGCTTTCTTTCCCTTGTACATTCTTTTGGTTGTTGGGGTGGTGCTGGGGATGGAACCTTGCACCTGCTTGGCAAGCCCTCTACCACTGGGCTAAACTCCCAGCCCTTTTATTTTTTGAGACATGGTCTTCCTTAGTTGCTGAGGCTGGCCTGGAACTTGTAGTCCTCCTGCCTCATCCTCCTGAGTAGCTGGAATGTCACCCGAGTGCCACCACGTTCCGCCCACTTGAACATTGATTTTATTTAGTGTGTGCCCAGCTACTTGGCACTGAGGTAGGAGGACTGAAAGTTTGAAGCCAGCCTGGGCAACTTAGCCAGGCTGTCTCAAATCGCAGAAGAAAAGCTCAGTGATGCCACTCGCCTGGTGTGGATGAGCATTGGACCCCAGCCCTGGATTCAGTGCCCAGAAATGGAATTTTTGTTTGTGTAGCTTAACATTTTGAAGATGTCGTGAGCTGGGAATAAGGGAAGGGTGGAAAAGCCTGAAGGGTGCCTTTCTGGAGAGGGTCACAAGTTCAAGGCCAGCCTCAGCAACTTAGTGAGGCTCTAGCACAAGATAGGTGAGAAAAGGGCTGGGGTGCAGTTCAGTGGTCAGGTACCCTGGGTTCAGTCCCAGTACATAGAAGGTAAAGGAGTGGATGCCTTGCCTGTGGCGCAGCCCAAGCTCCGAGGGTGTGGCCGGGGCAGCAGTCGGGGAGCCATGCTGGGGCCCAGGACTGAAGCTGTCACCTACTTGCCACGTGCCGACTGTTATGTTGAAGATCTCTTTTCACGCCTGAGAAGATAAAAATGCCATATCTGAGCTGAGGTTTCTTTATTCTGTTTCGTTTTGAAATAGGGGCTCGTTAAGTTGCTCAGGCTGGCCTCGAAGTTGTGATCTTCATGTCTCAGCCTCTTTATTTCCTGGCATTACAGGTGTTCATCACTACTCTCCGTTAACTTTTTTTTTTCTTTTTAGGGGGGTACCAGGGATTGAACACAGGGGCGTTTAACCACTGAGCCACATCCCCATCCCTTTTCATTTTTTAATTTGAGACAGGGTCTTGCTAAGTTGCTCAGGGCCTCGCCAAGTTGCTGAGGCTGGCTTTGAACTTGCAATCCTCCTGCCTCAGCCTCCCGAGTCCCTGGGACTATAGGCATGGCCACTACACCCGGCCTTTCTTTCATCCAGTAGCCTCAGTCATTGCCCTGAGTCAGGGTCTGCTCTTGACTACTGTGGCAACTTGAATCTGTGGGGGGCATCCTGGGCATTGCAGGGTGCTGAGCAGCATCCCAGGCCCCCACCCATCCCAGCCAGGAGCTCCCCCAGCCATGGCAGCCACCTGTGTCCCCAGATGTGGCCCATTGTTCCTGGGGACAGTTACCCTGAGGAGACCATTGCAGTGCAGTTCCAAGAGGAGGCAGGCAGCTGCAGGATCAGGGTCCGGAGGATGGTCTCTTGGCTTCTGCATGCTGAGCTGTCATTGAGGCCTCCTTATTACTCCCCTGTTGTCCCCCAGCTGTGCCCTGACGTGGGCCTGAGGCCCCCTGCATTCCCAAGGCCTGCAATGGACACAGTGCTCTCCCAGCATCAAGGAATAGCCTTCAGGTGGCATCTTTTGTCCCCAGGTCTGCTGACATGAGCCACACAGGGCTGAGAGGGTGTGTCTGGCAGCACCCAGTGTAGAGGCTTGCAGGCTGGGGCGTGGACCTGGCACATGGAACCTCCTCCTGCATCCTCTTAGAGCAGAGGAGCTTTTTGGTCCTTCCAGGCACATATGTGCCTATGTGCAAGCAGCAAGATGACCCCAGACCCCTCTGCCAGCCTGTGGGAACAGACAGATTCTCCGGCTCCACCCCAGACATTTTCTTGGAATTGATTCATCTAAGGGGGCTTAAGAATCTGAGTTTTCCTTACTTTGGTACCAGGGATTGAACCCAGGGGCGCTTAACCACTGAGCCACATCCCCAACCCTTTTTATTTTTTATTTTGAGACAGGGTTTTGCTAAGTTGCTCAGGGCCTTGCTAAGTTGCTGAGGCTGGCCTTCAACTTGAGATCCTCCTGCCTCAGCCTCCCGAGTCGCTGAGATGAGAGGCGTGTGCCACTGTGGCAAGGATCTTGAGTCTTTGGGAAGAGCTCCTTAGAGAATTCAGTGTTTGAAGCAATCTGTTTTCCTGCAGCCCTAAGGAGTTCCTGTGACGTATGCTTCCTGTGTTCCAAATTAAACTCCAGCTACACAGGAGCAACAGCAGAACGCCATTGCTCAGGAGCAGCGAGAAGGCCACGTGCAACCAGCTGAGCCTGCTAGGCGTTCCAGCAGGCTGTGTTGGAACCCTTCAGTGCGCGTCAGCACGTGACTGCTTACACTTTATGTCTCACAATATTTTTAGCTTGTCTTTATGTTGTTTTATTTTGGTGCCAGGGATTGAGCCCAGGGCAGCTTAACCACTGAGCCACATCCCTAGCCTTTTTTATTCTTTATTTTGAGACCGGGCCTTGCTAAGTTGCTGAGGCTGGTGTTGAACTACGAGCCTCCCACTTCAGCCTCCTAAGTGGCTGGGATCACAGTTGTGCACTAAAGTGCCTGGCCCTTTCTAGTTTTTTGGGACAGGTTTCACTGAGTTGCCTTGTACTTCTGATCCTCCTGCCCTGGCCTGAGCTGCTGGGATGGTGGGCGTGGCCACTGGGCCTGTTAGCAGCTGCACCTGTTGTGTTTCCTTCCCTTGTGAGTCACCAACAGTCCTGGCCTTTGAGATGCAGCAAGGGGTGATCCATGAGCCAGCCTGGTAGCCCTTGAGCAGGATTTGGTAATTGGAGGCGTGTGTGAAGTGTACAGTGATGCCTGTCCCCTTGATCTAGATCTGGATATAAAATATTCAAGATATTCCGTGGCAGAGAGGGCACTGAACAGTGGCCCTTCTCCCATGTGCCTGTGCAAGGGTCTCAGGCTGAGTTGGGCTGTGGTCATGCAGTGATAGGACAGGTGGTGGGTGGTCTGGGGCCCCCTCTGCAGAACAGCCCCAAAGGGCTGTGGCCACCCCACCCGGCCTTTCTGGAGTGCTGGGCCCTGCCGTCAGGGTGGCAGACAGGGCTCTAGCAGGCACTACTCTCGGTCATCTCAGCCACGCTAGAGAGCTTGGTGTGCGTGGGCTGGACCTGGCACCCTACATCTGGGCCGTTGAAGTTACTCAAGTCCCTGTTGTCACCGCTGCTCTCCTGGGGCCTGCTTGTCTCGTGGCCTGCACCTTGGTATGCTGGCGTGCTCTGCAGAGGTGCAGAGCCAGCAGGGTGAGCTGAGAGCATAGGAGGCTCATGGTATGTGGAAGCTGCACATGGAGCTCATGGCCCCAGAGTCCCTTCAGCTGAGACAGGGAAGACCGAGGCCCAGCTGTCCCCTGGGCAGTGGGCAAAAGAGACGTGCACGCATGTGTTGGAATGTCACGGGGCCCTGAGAACAGAAGCCCTGGCCCTTGGATCCCTGCACCGGGGAGGAAAGAAGCCGTCCCTCCCCAGGCTCTGGACACACCTGTGCTGGCCACTTCTGTCAGTGGCCCAGAATGGAGGTGGTGGTTTCAGGTAGATGCTTGTGACCTATGCTGGTTTTTTCCCCCTTCTAGGCAAAATACATTTCTCAGTGCATTGACGAAATCAAGCAGGAGCTGAAACAGGACAACATCGCGGTGAAGGCCAACGCCGTCTGCAAGCTGACGTATGTAAGTGCCTGCCTCCCTCCGTCCCAAGAACTGGCCCAACACTGTCTGCCACCCACCTGCTTGGGTGCATGTCTGCCCGTCTGCACGCATTAGACCGACCGCTGTCCGCTGTGTGGTGCTAACTGCAAGCCACACCCCGATGATCCCAGGGCTGGGCTGGGCTGGGTTGCAGTGGCCTTCCCGCCAGGGTGGCTGTAGTGCGGCTCACCATGCCATTGTCCTGCCCTGATTCCTCCCCTGAGGCCGGGAGATCAAGGGCTTGTCCCAGCAGTCCCGGTGTCGCTTCTGAGCTGTTGGCAGCAGCTGGGGTGCCAGGCGCGGGTTAGGGAGTTTCCAGCAGCAGGAGGAAGCTCCAGCTTTCACCGCAGGTGTCTGTGGCCTGTCCCTGGTCAGAGTCAGAGAAGGAGCAGCAGCCCCAGGGTGTGTGGGTGGCAGCTGTGAGCAAGGCGGCCTGGCGCTTTGTCCTGGCTTCCACGCTGTCCCCCTGGCTTGTGAATGAGACCGTGGCCTGTCTTCTCAGTTGCAGATGCTGGGCTACGACATCAGCTGGGCGGCCTTCAACATCATCGAAGTGATGAGTGCCTCCAAGTTTACCTTCAAGGTGAGTTTGGGGTGCAGGGTCCTTCCTGCAGCCAGAGACCCCAGCATGCTGGGGATGGCATGTGACCCACCCTGCCTGCCCCAACCCCAGGAGCCATCATGTGGCATGATCCAGTTTCTGTGAGTAGGGCTGATACAGGCCAGCGGTACGACGTAGGCTGTCCTCAAGTCTCCTGCTGCTTCCAGGTGGTGAGCTCCTGTCCTGGAGGATTCACTTGTTTTAAAAACTCCTCAGGCCAGGTGTGGTGGTTCACATCTGTAATCCCAGCACCTCTGGGGGCTGAGACAGGAGGATCACAAGTTCAAGGACAGCCTCGGGAACTTAGTGAGGCCCTGAGCAATTCAGGGAGACCCTGTCTCAAAATACAAATGTAAAGAGGGCTGGGGATGTGGCTCAGTGGCTAAGCACCCCTGGGTTCAATGCCTGGTACTGAAAAAAAAAAAAGCCTCTCCTCAGGGCTGGGGTGTAGCTCGGTGGTGGAGCCCCTGCTCGCATGCAGAAGGCTTGGGTTCCAGCCCAGTACTGCAAAGCAACAGCCGATCGCTGCTTTTTATAGCTCAGCTTTTCTGATCCATTTTGCTCCATCGCCCCAGATGTGGGACACCTGTGAAAACTTAGATTGAGCAATAAATATACCACGTGGGGTGACTTTGAATGGTGTGTGGATATTTCCTATGCTTGCAGAATTGAAAACTTGAGGCTTCGGAGGTTAAAGGAAACATCTTTCCAGAAAAGAAAAAACATCCAAAATAACCCAAACTACAGATGGCCCCTTCCGGGCTCCCTGGCTGTCTCCATGCTGCCGTCAGTTTATTAAATGCGGCCCATGTGAAGTTGTCCTTCTGATTTTAAGTGATGTCAACAGAAATGTTGGGTTTGTAGGCCTGAACGGAGTGTGTATTTTGTGCAAGTCTTGGGGCCGGCGTGGTGAGTGGCTCAGTGGTTGTGGCACTTGCCTGGCTTGCATGAGGACCCAGATTTGAACTCAGGCACCATATATACAACCAAGTGTCAGAGAAGCAAAGGCCAGGTGGAAAATAATTAAAATTAATCCTCTCTCCCGTAAATAAATAAATTAATTAATTAATTAGTGAGTCTTGGGGAAAATCAACACTTGGTCTCCTTGCCCAGAGATCCCCAGGTCTCTGTGTCCCTTTCTTTACCTCTTAGACATGTTCTTTTTTTCTTTCCTGGCCACATCTTCAGCTCCTCTTTAAAATTTTACCATGGAGACGGTCTCAGTTGTGGAGGCTGGCCTTGAACTTGCTGTCCTCCTGCCTCAGCCTCCCAGGTTCCTGGGATCACAGGTGTCGGTCACACCTGGCCAGTTTAATGATTGATTTTTTTCCCCGTGGTCCTGGGAATGGAACCCGGAGGCCCACATAGGCCAAGCAGGCGCTCGGTCACTGGGCCATGAGGCTTCCGCACATCTCTGACACGCCGCCCCTTGATTTCACAGCGGATCGGCTACCTTGCTGCTTCCCAGTGCTTCCACGAGGGCACGGATGTCATCATGCTGACGACAAACCAGATTCGCAAGGTAGGTGCCGCGCTGCCCCTCCTGACCCGTGGCCCTCCCCACCTGCAGCTCTCCACTGAGTGGACACAGCCTCTGAAGGCCTGCGTTTGTGGGGAGCAGACCCCCTTTTCTCCTTTCCTCTGCTGGATGCTGGAGTGCGCGCTCTGGTGGCTCCCGGGGTCCTCACCGAGACCGGCCTCCCCTTTTCCCCCCGCCCCCCCCCCCCCCCGCCCTCCTTTGTCCCACGAATGTTTTGTTTTGGTGCCAGGGATTGAACACAGGGGTGCTTGACCAGCCATCTTATTTCTTATTTTGAGGCAGGGTCTCACTAAGTTGCTCAGGGCCTTGCTAAGTGGCTGAGGCTGATGTGGAACTCACATTCTTCCTGCCTCAGCCTCCCAAGCTGGTGGGGCGATGGGCGTGGCCCCCACGCCTGGCTCCCCTTGGTTCTTCTGATTGCGTGAGGTGTGCTCTTGCAGGTGCATGTCAAGTCTTTACCTTTGTGAGGTGGTCTCTGAGACCACGGAGGAGACATGTCCTCCTCAGCCCTGTGCTGCTGGCCTCAGGGTGTGGAGGTTGGAGGTATGAGAGGCTCAGAGGCCCTGTCAGTGGGCACCAGCCCCTCCAATCCCACCTGCCATCAGAGGCTACAGCCCCCTGCTCACCAGTGAGCACATTGGGGGACCCAGCGAGATGGGGTAATCCTGCAGGGTGCCTGAGGCTGTGGAGCAGGGGAGGGTGCCGATGCCAGCTCGGCCCAAGGTGCTGGTCTGAGCACATGGGCCCTACCGGGTTCCGGAGCAGGTGAGGGCCAGGCTGCGTCTTGCCAGGGCTGCAGGATCAGGCCCAGGTGGGAGGTTTTCTGTGAGCAGGGTGTGGGTGCTTGAGGGGGAAGGGAAGAGGAAGGGCCTTGTCGTTCCGCACGCCTGCCCACCCTTAGGCACCTCACTGTAGATAGGGCCCCACGTCCTGAGCGGGCCGAGTGCTGAGGCCGGGTTGCTGTGGGGATGTCTTCAACTGGCTCTCAAGGGGCTCAGCCTTGTCGGCTCTGGCACAGAAGGTCTGGGTGTTGTTGGGGCCCCACTGCCACCCTGGCCCGGACACTGTGGCTTCTGTGCAGCCGCAGCTGGTCTGCCGAGCTGCTGCATCGTTCACGCCCAGCCTTTATTTAAGGAAAGACAGCTTCTGCGGGGCGAGAGCCAGCTCCCGGGCTGGGCAGGGCAGAGCCCGCCTGGCAGCAGCCTTTGCAGGAAGCCCCGCTGTGCCTGGTGCCTTCTGCTCTTTGGCTGAATGTTGCTGCTGCAGGGCTGAGGGCTGTGCCAGGGCACCCTGGGCCTGGTGGTGCCTAGTCTTACTGTGCAAGGGCGCCTCCTGGTGTGTCCGCAGCCTGAGGTTATGGAGGCCCTTCAGTGGCTCTGGTGCTGGGTCCCTGTAGTGTCACCAGCTTCCTATGACAGGGAGCTGTGCACCTGGGGCAGGGGGTGCCTGGTCTCCTGCTGCATTCCCTGTCCCCTTGGAGCATGAGCTGAGCCTCAGGCCAGAGCTTCTGGGAGGTGCAGAGGGCTTTTCTTGGCTGTCCTGGGGCAGGCAGGGTTCCCGGATTCTTGGTAGCCTTGGTGAAGTGGCTGGGCCTTGCTCCCCCTTCTCCAGGGTCTGCTCCAGGACCCAGCAGCAGGGGTGGCTGGGCCACAGCTGTGCTAGTGTGATTGGTCTCACCACCCTGGGCTCTGCACTCCTAACGTGGCTCGTCTCCCTCACAGGACCTGAGCAGCCCCAGCCAGTATGACACTGGAGTTGCGTTGACTGGCCTGTCCTGTTTTGTCACCCCAGATCTTGCTAGAGACCTGGCAAATGACATCATGACGCTGGTGAGTGTGCAAGCAGGCCTACTGCCCATCCCTGGGTCCCACGTTCTAGTGCCTGGAATGCTGGGGTTGAGGTGTGGCACCCAGGAAGCATGGCACAGAGGCCAGAATGTAGCCTGAGGGAGGTGGACCAGCTGTCATCTCCCGGCGGGACCTGCTGTGGGGCCACTTTTGTCCCTGTGTTTCTGGGTTCACCTTGGAGGCCCTCTTCCTGGCAGGAGGGAGGGTACCCTGGTATGTCAGGCCTGGGAGACTCTGCTTTCTTAGTGAGGTGCAGCCTCAGCGTGTTCCCATGTCCCCTCAGCCCTGGTGTGGCTCCTTGCAGCCACCCAGTGGGTCCCCAGCCTTCCTTGCCCGTGGCGTGCCTCTTCAAGCCCCATGGTGCGCAGGCCTTTCTGGGAACTGCCCGCCCTTTCCCACGTTCGAGTGTGGAGGGGTGGCTGGCTCCTGCTGGGGTTGGTCCTGGTGTGGTCAGCCTTCATCACAGCTTGTGTGGCTGCTGGCTGATTGTCTTCAAGTTGATTACGACTGGCTCAGCCTCTAAATCAGGGCTCAGCATTCTGACGTCCAGATCTAGCTGGCTGCCTGCTGTAAACCAAGTTTTAGAAAAGAGCCAGAGGGGCTGGAGCGGGGGCTCAGCGGTAGAGCACGTGCCCAGCATGTGTGAGGACCCGGGTTCAAGCCCCAGCACCACATGCCGACGAAGTGCAGCAAAAATAAATCAAGGGGCTGGAGTGGTGTCTCAGCGGTTTCAGACCCGGATTCAGACCCCAGCACCACGTGCACAACTGAGTGTTGGAGCAACAGAGGCCATGTGAAAAACTAAAGTTGTTCCTCTCTTTCTCTGTCTCTCTCATTGTCCCTCTCTCTTTAAAAAAAAAAAAATAAATAAATCAAAATAGGGCTGGAGCGGTGGCGTGATGGTTTCTGCGCTTGCCCCGCATGCGCAGGGACACGGGTTCGTACCCCAGCATCATGTTCCCAACAGTGTGTCTGAGCAGCAAAGGCCAAATGAGGAACTGAATAAAATTGATTCTCTGTTTTTCTCTCTCTCTCTCAATTATTGTCCCTCTCTCTTTGAAAAAAAAATAATAAAATAAATTTTTTAAAAAAATAATGAGAGCTGGGCGCAGTGGTGCACACATGTGATCCCAGTGGCCCAGGAGACTGAGGTGGAAGGATCACAAAACCAAAGCCAGCCTCAGCAATATGGTGAGGCCCTGCCTCAAAATAAAGTATAAAAAGTGCTGGGGATGTGGCTCCGTGGCTAGGAGCCCCTGGCTTCAATTCCTAGTACCAAAAGAATTAAAAATGGAAGTGACTTATTGAGCTGGGCTGTGACTTATTGGTCTGTGTCTGCGGATCCAGCTACTTGGGTGGAAAGGGCGGGAGGATCACTGATCAGAGATTTGAGGCCATTTTCAGTAACAGTGAGACCCATCTCTAAAAAGAGAAAAAGAAAAGTTGATATAAACCAAGTTCATTTGGCACCTGGCCACGCCCATCCTGCCGTCTCTTGTCCACAGCAGCCTCGGCAATGCAAGGGCAGAGCCTCCTCATGACAGAGGTTCCTCAAACAGAGCTCTCTGGCCTTTTGAGACAGGTGGCCTGCCCCTCAAGACTAGAGTGCTGGAGAGCTTCCTGAGGGGCCCAGGGGTCTCTCACAGGGTTATGGGGCAAGGGGGCCGGAGCGGGCCTGGTTGAGGTGGTAAGGTGGGGCCCAGGTGAGGGGATGAGGCCCCATTGAGAGGTTGAGGCCTAGGTTGGGGGTGAGGTCCCGGTGAGAGGTTAAGGCTCGGGTGAGGCCTGGGTCAGGGAGTGGGGGCCCAGGTTAGATGATGAGACCAGGGTGAGGTGGTGAGGGCTGGGGCAGGGATGAGACGCAGGCAGGCTGGGCGAGCTGTATGGTTTGACTGTGCCTCCCCGGTGCCCTCTGCAGATGTCACACACCAAACCGTACATCCGGAAGAAGGCAGTGCTGATCATGTACAAGGTGTTCCTCAAGCACCCCGAGTCTCTGCGCCCTGCCTTCCCTCGCCTGAAGGAGAAGCTGGAGGACCCTGACCCCGGTTGGTAGCTTGGAGTCTCGGGGTACTCGGCCAGCACCCCTGGTGCGTGTGAGGGTGTGCTGTATGGGAGTGCGTGGCTTTGCTGGGTGGAGAGCCACCCGAAGGCCCCAAGCAGCATGCAGTGATGGCCCCTGCACTTCCCTGCGTTGGGACCCGCCTAGGCTCAGCTGGCTGCTGGTGGCCTCAGGTTCCTCCTTGGCTTGGACACACGTGGGGCCTGCTGTAGCAGCTGGTGGCGAGGACGGCAGGCTTGGGTGCTCCTGGGAGGCAGGAGTGGTGAGGCTCGAGGACAAGCTCAACAGAGCTGGCTGGCATCCAGCACCGGCTGCTGCGGCCGCATGGCCTCACACAGCTCGCCAGCATTCACAGTGCAGTGACCAAGGGACGCCATGCGAGCTGTGATTTAGAACCTTATGACGCAGAGCTGCCTTGCTGGTCACTCACAGGTCCCCCAGATACTTGGCATCCCCAGAGGCCACACTTGGAGGTCAGGGGTGTGGAGGGCAGGAGCAGGGGGCCCTGAGCCAGGGCCTTCTAGCTGGTGGCATTTGGGCATGTGGGCGAGTGCACAGAGGTGACCTGAGGCTGAGAGGCGTCCCAACTTGTGCCGTCCCTGCAGGGAGTGGCCAGGGGGAGCGTAGAGCCGGCCATGTCCAGCATCTGCAGGGAGGTGGTCACGGGTGTGGTTGTCTGAGGTCTCGGTGGCTACGCTGAGGAACTGGGCTGAGAGGTGTGAGCCCCACGGGCCCGAGGTTCAGCCTGTGTCAGAGCAGACACCCAGGGCAGGGCAAGTCATCATGGAGGCTAGCTTAAGTTCAAACACAAGCTGTGTCCTGGGTATGTGGGCCTGTGCAGGGCAAAAGCCAGCCATGCAGCTCTGGCGCTTGGGTTCAGGAGAGAACGTCCAGCCCCTGGCCCTTGTGCTTCCTCCTCCAGGAGTCAGAGCGTCCCCCTGGTTGATGGCTGGTGGTGGTGGGTGGAGCCTCCAGGTGAGGCCAGAGGCTGTGCTGAGTCTGTGCCACGGTGGCCCCCGTGTGACTTGGGTGGAGCAAGGCTTGGTTCATCCCCACGAGTTCTATGCTGTGAGGTGGCACAGGCCCTGCTTTTCAGAGCACTTCTGTTCCTGTCACTGTCACCAGGGCAGGGTCAGAACCAGGGCCACACTCTGGGCTTTTCCAGCTTGGTGAAAGTTGTAGACCCCAAGAAATTCACCTCTGGTCACAAAGACTGGGCCATGATTTTCAAAGTGGGAAGGGTTTTTGGGGGTAGTGGAGATTAAACCCAGGGTGCTTTACCATTGAGCCTCACCCCAGCCCTTTGTATTCTGAGACAGGGTCTTAGTGGCCCAGGCCTGCAAGTGGCTGGGCTGGCAGGTGCACACCACTGTGTCCACTTTTTCTTTTTTTTTTAAAGGGAGAGGGACAGAATCAATTTTATTTAATTTTTTTGAGAGAGAGAAAGAGAATCAATTTTGTTTAATTTTTCATGTGGCCTTTGTTGCTCTGACAGTTCATCGCGTGCGTGGTGCTGGGGTTTGAACCTGCGTCCTTAAGCATGCCAGGCAGGCGCTGTAATCATGGAGCCGCGGCTCCCCTCTTTTTGTTTTTAATTCATGTCGGATTTACAGAAACATTGAAGAAATGCCACAAAGAATTTGGAACCCACGCGTCTCCTGTCAGTATTCACAGTGCAACCTTCGCCAAGTGCCAGCTCCCTGCTCACACTGAGCAGGGAGGAGCGCCAGGGCCTGTGCCTGTCACAGAGGAAGGGCCCGGACCCCATGTCCGTCTGCTCCCCTTTTTCAGTAAGATGGGAGGAGGAGAGGAAGTGAGAGAATCAACTTTATTCTTTTCTTTTGGCCTTTGTTTCTCTGACAGTTGTGCATGTGATGCTGGGTTTGAACCCAGGTCCTTGTGCATGCCAGGCAAGTGCTCCAGCCGCTGCCACTGCTCCAGCCCCAGTCTGCCCCTCTTTTTTCTTTTTCTTTTTCTTTTTTGACAGAGAGGAACAATGAGAGAGAGAATCAATTTTTTATTTAGTTTTTCATGTGGCCTTAGGTGCCCCAAGACTTCGTTGTGTGCGTGGTGCTGGGGTTCGAACTCATGTACCTGTGCTTGCCAGGCATAGGCTGTAACCGCCAAGCCACCGCTCCAGCCCCCTTTTCTTTCTTTTTTAACAGCCTGCCCTTCTTGACACCACTCACACCTCTGACTAGCCACAGTCCCTCTAGTTTGACCGTTGGTTGGAATGGGTCCCCAAAGCTAGGGAAGCACTGTGTGCATGGGTGGCTCTGGAGCGGCCCAAGAGACCTCCCACACCCCTGTGTGCCAGCCGGGGTTCCCCGAGTTGGGAAAGAGCAGCTGGGCCCCTTTCTGGGGTGGGGCTGAGGACCCAGGGCTCTGAGCCCCTACTCCTCCCCTCGGGCCCTGCCCGGCTCTCCACCCTTGCTCTTTCCTTCATGACTAGCAGCACTCAGCCCTCCACGTCCCAGCTTGAGCCAACTGTGCCTGTCTTGAGCACAAGTGGGCTTTTTCCTACCGTTCCTGAACAGCGTGACAGCTGTGTACAGAGCTCATGTTCTGTTCAGTGTCCCGAGTTGTGCAGAGTGGACTTTGAGTCTGTAGGAGGATGCGCAGAGGTCCCATGCAAGTTGTGGATCCTGGTGTCTGTGGGGTCCCAGGACCAGTGTTCTGAGGACTGGGGGGATGGCTATCTTGGGAGTGGCATTTTGAGACCACAGCTGGTTTCCCTGTGACATCTGTGTGGCCCAGCTGTGCCCTTCTTCTCGGTCCTGCTTCCCATTCCTTTGCGTTGGAATAGATGCACGGGCACCTCCCTCATCCTCTGGGCCATGCTGTTGTCACTTTACTGCACATGTGTTCGCTCAGACTGTCCCAGGTCGGCCACTGGGGCCTCTGAACTCCTGTGCCTGTCTGACGTGGCCCTTGTTCTCCAGCGCCATCCTGCTCTCTGCTGCCTGGCTGTCCCTACATTCCCAGGACCCACCATTTCCCTGCAACTCTGGCTCCAAGATCTGGGGTCAGGTGTCGCTGTCCTGGGGCCCTCAGCAGAGCCAGGAAGTGCATGTGTTGATGCTGCACCCACACACCCGTCTGCGACTCTGCTGTCTGGGCCTGGGCATGTTCCTAGTCTGCAAGTGTATCCTCAGGCTGCCAGTGTCAATCCTGTGACCCTGGGTTCCTGTTAGCCAGGATGGCCCTTGTGGATGAGGATCCCCTTGTGGATAGGGAGGGACCCTGTAGATGAGGACCTTGTAGACAAGAAACCATGGACAAGGACTCCATGCAGACGGGGCCCTGTAGACAAAGACCTTGTGCAGGAACCCATTGTAGATGATGGTCCTGTAGGCGAGGACCCCTTGAAGTTGAGGGTCCTGTAGACGAGGTTCTTGTGGACAAGGACCTTTGGACCCAGGGCTCTATAGATGAGGACCTCATGGAAGAGGATGTACTTGTAGACAGGGAATTTGTAGACCAGGACCCTGTAGATGAGGAACTTGTAGACGGGGACCCTGTAGACCAGGACCCTGTAGACGGGGGACCCTGTGGACAGGGACCTTGTCGATGGGGACCCTGTAGACGAACACCCTGTGGACGAGGACCTGGGGATGAGGAACTTGTGTCCTGTGCAGTTGATGTAGATCCCCCTCTTGGTCCTTAGGGGTCCAGTCTGCTGCCGTCAACGTCATCTGTGAGCTGGCCCGACGCAACCCCAAGAACTACCTGTCCTTGGCCCCGCTGTTCTTCAAGCTGATGACATGCTCTACCAACAACTGGGTCCTCATCAAGATCATCAAACTGGCAAGTGCTGCCCCAGGGTGGTGATGTGCTCCAGCTGCCTGCAAAGGAGCTCTGCCCTGAGACAGGTGGTCCTGCCAATTTGACCACTCCTGCCGCCTTAACATGACCCCTCCTGTCCCCACAGTTCGGTGCCCTGACCCCTCTGGAGCCAAGGCTGGGCAAGAAGCTGATTGAGCCTCTCACCAACCTGATCCACAGGTAGCCTCCCCCCCATCCCCAGCTCTGCCTGGAGGCCAGCAGCCCGGTCCCGCCACCCTGCAGCCTCCCCCCATCCCCAGCTCTGCCTGGAGGCCAGCAGCCCGGTCCCGCCACCCTGCAGCCTCCCCCCATCCCCAGCTCTGCCTGGAGGCCAGCAGCCCCTCCATCCCCAGCTCTGCCTGGAGGCCGGCAACTCTGTCCCACCACCCTGCAGCCTCCCCTCTCTGCCTGGAGACCCTGAAGCCTACCCTCTACCCCCCTGGCTCTACCCGGAAGCCGGCAACCCCGCCCCACCTGTAGCCCTCCTGGCCACATGGCTTTGTGCTCTGGAATCTCCCTTCCAGAAGAGGGCAGCTGTTCATGCCTCAGGCACTGAACATAATTTACTCGATCTTTTGATCTTTTGTGTGGATGTGGCACAGCTGCTAAGTGTGCAAGGACTGTGGTCATCAGGGTCATTATCCAGGCCTATGGCCTGCCTCTTGGGCTACAGTAGCTGGGTATTGTCAGCAATGCCCCAGAGAATGTCAGAGTGGAGCCAACTCCTGGTGCCTGCCCACCCCCTCACCTGCCCCTCCTGGGCCCTTTCTGTTTGTCCAAAGTCCTAGCTGCTGCGCTGCGCTGACCACAGCCTCCTGAGTGCTGGCCTTGGGGCTGAGATGCCACGTCCCCTGCCGGCCACGTGTGCCGATGCACTGCTCTCTCCCGGGTTCTGTGGGATGCTAGAGATATTTGGGGAATTGGAATTACTTTGTGGGACCTGGAGCCTTCAGGCCCAGCCAGCTTTGATTATAAGGTGGTGTCTTTGTCCCTTGCACCAACAGAGAGTGGCTACATGGGCTATCTTGACAGGGTGGAGGTAAGCCTGGACAAGAGTCCAGAGATGTGGCGGGGACATGTGGGGTGTGCGCCAGGATGCAGACCTGGACCCCTCGGGGTCTCAGAACCCCAGGACTGCTCATGATTCTCTCTGGGAGCTACAGCTGCACTGCTAAACCATTGCATTTATTTAAAACCAAAAGTCTCAGGCCCAGACAAAACTGATCCAGTTCTTCTGTTGAACGTTTGGCCCACACGAGTAAAACGGAGGAGGGCGAGGAGGCACCAGGGGCAGACCTCGGATGTGAGGACCTTGCACCATCTCTCCTGTGTGATGGCCGCCACCCTATGGCTAGACTTGGCAGGCTGGCAGCAGTGCCCTCCCTGTAAAGATGTGGCACAGCGTCACCTCTGCGTGTCTGATGTGTCTCCTGGGCTTGGCCCTCACGCTGCTTCCCTTCCTCTCTGTAGCACGTCCGCCATGTCCCTTCTCTATGAATGTGTGAATACCGTGATTGCAGGTAAGACACCATCTCCTGCTGGGAGGGTCGTCTTGGCGGGTGGCCCTCTCGGGAACTGCCAGCCTGGGGCTCAGGAAGGAAGGATGGAGTGGCTGCAGGACTCAGGTGGCCCAGCTTCCCCCGCTTGAGCTGGTGTCCACCCCATCTCTGAAGCAGCTCACAGCCCAGCCCCCTGTGGAAACGTGCAAGGTTTATCATCTGCCCAGGGAAAGCCCAATTACCTAGCACCTGTCCCCCTTGACCAGCACCCTGCTGCTCTGGACCCTCCTCCAGGCCCCTCCTGCGAGGTGGCCTGGGCCTTCGAGCCACCTCACCTGTTGTCAGCAATGCACAGGGTGGTGGTGGCACTCCTCTTGTGCCTGGCCATGTTGAAGGGGATGTGGTAGGTGTTCAGCGCTTCTGGGGGCCCTTACAAGTGGCCCCAGAGTCGGAGGGTCTCCTCCATCCCACGCCGTGTGCTTATGGCCTGGCTGGCCGTCTCCCGGTTGAGGCTCAGGAAGCCCTGGACTGGGCAGACATGCAGGCTCCTGGTGGTGTGCTGTGCTCCTTCTCCCAGAGGTGCCCATGATGGAGCTGAGCTGTGGGCATTTGGAGCAAGGCCTGGGGGAGGATGGTGGTCCTGTGGGTAAGGAGAGGCAGGGGCTCACTGGATCCAGGCTGGTACTGGTGGAGTCCTGGCTCTCAGGTGGCTCCACTCAGGTTAGCCCATGAGACATGGCCCTGACATCTGGGAAACTTCCCTGGGTGTCACCTGACCTCTTGGGGACTCTCATCTACCTTTTGGTCTGAGTGATTGAACTTGACCTTCCTAGGGCCCAAGGCCCTGGGCAGCAGGAGTCAGAGACAAGCCTGAAGTCACACACAAGAATTGGGGTTTGAAGACCACCCCAGGCTTGTGACTTCCTGGGGGCCCCCAGGTCTCAGCATGTGGCCGTTCTCCCAGCTGTGGTTCTAACAGGACACAGAGCAAGGTCACATGTTGAAGTGGTACATGGGGGGACTCAGAGACCATTCTAGGGTGCTGCAGGATACCCCTCATGTGGCCCCTCAGCCCGGCACGTGCTGAGACTCCAGACCCTGTGGAGAATAGGAGCTGAACGGAAGCTACGCTGTTCACCCCACAGTTTAGGGCCCGGAGCCCGACCTTTCTGGGAGGGTGGGAGTCCCCTGGGGGCTGGGTCCCCAGACTCCGCAGAGGCAAGCCTGGCAGCCCTTCTGAGCACAGCCTCACGCCTGCTCTCCAGTACCTCCTGCTGCCAGGCCTTCATGGCGGTTGGGGGGTGGCCTGGGGTGAAGGTTGCTGGCTCGCATGGCTGACGTGGGTGATATCTATTTCAGTGCTCATCTCTCTGTCCTCTGGCATGCCCAACCACAGTGCCAGCATCCAGGTATGTCCCGACCTTCCGTCCTCGGCCTCCTGGGCTCCTGCCTGTCCCTGCCCTCAGCCCACCGGCACGTCCCTGTACCACATGGCTTCTGTGCCTTTGTTGGGGAGCACAGAGGAGGTGAGGGAACCGTGGCCTTGGTGCTCCCAGCGACAGGCACCCTGCTCCTTGGTGCAGCATTGGCTCTACAGCTGAACTGAGCTCCCTGGTGGCTCTTAGCCCCCGTGGCACCCGGAGCGCCATTTTCTTGGCACTGTTAAAAGAGAACCACAAGGGGCTGGAGCCGTGGCTCAGCGGTTACAGTGCTTGCCGGGCACCGTGAGTACGTGTGTTCACACCCCAGCACCACGTGCACAGCAATGTCCCACGAGCGGAAGTCATGAAGAACTAAACGATTGCTTCTCTCTCCCTTTTCTCTCTCTCTCTCTCTCTCTCTTTCTCATTGTCCCCTTTCTTTTTTCTTTTCTTTCTTTTTTTAGAGAGAGGGCCAGAGAGAGAGAAAGAGTAATAATTTTTATTTAGTATTTCATGGGGCTTTTGTTGCTTCAAGACTTCGTTGTGTATGTGGTGCTGGGATTTGAACTTGCGTGCTTGCTCATGCCAGGCAAGCACCGTAACCACCAAACCACCACTCCAGCCCCCCCTACCTTTCTTTTAAAGAAAGTAGAACCACCCTGCCTTGAACTCCCCCAACCCCTCTCCTCAAGGCATAACTGTCCAGTGCCCTGGAGCTGACCGACCCAGGGTGGTTGCCCTGAAGTTGGTTTCACTTACTAACATGTAAGGGAAGTCCCAGTGTCCCAGCAACTCCCTGGAGGCACTGTCCATGGTGGGAGGGGATGGCTGGGCCCAGCCTCAGCCAAGCACCCCTGCTTCCGGAGGACGACCAGGGTTGTTTCCCTCTGCAGCTCTGTGTTCAGAAACTACGGATCTTGATAGAAGACTCTGACCAGAACTGTGAGTCGTCCTTTCTGCTGTTCTCAGCCTCTGTGGAGTGTGGGGCAGGGGGCAAGTGTCCTGCAAGATAGCACACATGGCACTGCCACGCGCATGTCTGCAGGGAGGCAGGTCCCAGCAGCCTCAGCCTGAGGGAATACAGAGGGTCGCCATCCCAGGTAGCAGAGACACTATGGAAAGCTCCGTGGGTAGACAGAGCCATGTGAGGCTGCTCACCTAGGGTCTCCTAATTAGCCCAATGGCAGGTGGCACCCAGGGGTGTGGCCAGGCCCCCCTTTCTCTTGTCTGCATTCTACCTGGGGCTTCTGTTGAGTAGTGTGGCTCAGTGGTACCACTTCGAGCTGGGATCACAAGCCCCCCATGGGCCCCCAGAGAGTAGGTACTTCCCACCAGTTGTGGTGGCACACCCCTGTCATCCCAGTGGTTCAGGAGGCTGAGGCAGGATCACAAGTTTAGAGCCAGCCTCAGCAACTTAGCGTGACTCTGTCTCAAAATAAAAACATAAAAAGGGCTGGGGTGAGGCTCAGTGGTCCCAGAAGGAAAAAGGAGGTATTTTCCACATTGTGGACCCAGGGCCTCTATGGCATCAGCAGCCCTGTGGCTTGCGTGGACAGGCAGGCCTGTGCAGTGGCGCCTCCTGACAGAAGCAAGGTTCAGGCCTTGTGGCTGGGGCTGCTCTTGCAGCTCCTAGTTGAGGTGCCTCAGGCCCGGCTGCCCCTGCTTCACTCTGGCCAGATATGGCAGCAAGCAGCAGGGTCTGGGGAATGGATACCAATGGCTGCTGGGACCTGGAGGGCTCCGGGGCTGGGGCTTCAGCGGTGCCCCCGCGCCATGGCGGGCAGCAGCCAGGGGCATCGCCACCTCGTGCTCTGTGCTGTGCCCACAGGCAGCCCTCTCCTCTGTGTCCTGCGGCTGATGGCCTCCCCGTCTCCCCACAGTGAAGTATCTGGGGCTGCTGGCCATGTCCAAGATCCTGAGGACGCACCCCAAGTCTGTGCAGGCCCACAAGGACCTCATCCTGCAGTGCCTGGACGACAAGGACGAGTCCATCCGGCTGCGGGCACTTGACCTGCTCTACGGGATGGTGCGCCTGGCCTGCGTGCCAGACTTGGGGTGGGATGGGCATTGGCTCTGGCTGTGCTTCTTCATCAGCCCTGCCCCCGTGTGGATGCGGCTGCCCAGCGTAGGCTGTGAGCTCCACCTGGCTCGGTGGTGCATGTGGCTGCCGAGTGCAGCCCCTCACTGTCACCCCCCACCAGGTGTCCAAGAAGAACTTGATGGAAATCGTGAAGAAGCTGATGACCCATGTGGACAAGGCGGAGGGCACCACCTACCGTGACGAGCTGCTCACCAAGATCATCGACATCTGCAGCCAGTCCAACTACCAGTATATCACCAACTTTGAGTGGTGCGTACCCCACAGACCCTGCCCTGCAGGCTGGCCCAGTCCCGTGGGCACCTCTGAAAGGCTCGGTGCACAGGTACATCAGCATCCTGGTGGAGCTGACCCGGCTGGAGGGCACCCGCCACGGCCACCTCATCGCCGCCCAGATGCTAGATGTGGCCATCCGTGTGAAGGCCATTCGCCGGTTCGCGGTGTCACAGATGTCTGCGCTGCTCGACAGTGCCCACCTGGTGGCCAGCAGCACCCAGCGGAACGGGATCTGCGAGGTGCTCTACGCGGCTGCCTGGATCTGCGGGGAGTTCTCGGAGTGAGTGGGGGTGGGCACCAGGCACGCGGGCCATGTGACCCCACCCTGCACTTGAAGCGCAGCTCTGTCATCTTCCCCACAGGTGGGCCTGGCAGGGTCTGCACTGCAGCCCCAACCCTGCCACACCTGCCCACTCCCCTCCCAGGGCCCTCACCAGCTGCTGGCCCTGCCTTGTGCCTGGTGGGACAAGGTGGAGACGCCTCATCTCTGCACCCCCAGGAAGGGCTGTAGCTTGCAGATGTGTGGTTCTGCCATTTTCTTGTGGGGAAAGAGTTTGACAGTGAAGTGTTTTGATCCCAAACAAGCGACCACACGTAGTGAGCCAGGCTGCACAGGTCGGTTCTTGACTGCTGGCACTGCGCGGTGTCCTGTGCCCCACCCATGGTGGCCGTGGGCTTCCCAGCTGTCCCCAGGACCTGCCTCTTCTCCACTCAGCTGCTCTGGTGTCACGTATTTGCCATGATTTCTTAGCTGAGTCCCATGAGATGACATGATGGTTCCTGGTTCTTCCAAGCCCTGTCTTCCATTCCCTGCTTGGGAATGAATGAGCACTCTCCACCGTCACCCTGTGTGAGGATCCTGGAGCCCTTTCCTGGCTCTCTGTATGTGTGCGGCCCCTCACTATGGCCTTGTCCCCCAGGCACCTGCAGGAGCCCCACCAGACGCTCGAGGCCATGCTGCGGCCCAAGGTGACCACGCTGCCTGGCCACATCCAGGCTGTATATGTGCAGAACGTGGTCAAGCTGTATGCGTCCATCCTGCTGCAGAAGGAGCAGGCCGGAGAGGCCGAGGCTGCCCAGGAGGTCACGCAGGTCATGGTTGAGCGGCTGCCCCAGTTTGTGCAGAGTGCAGACCTGGAGGTGCAGGAGCGGGTAAGGCTGGCGTTGTCCTTGGGCTCCGGGTGGGTGGGCTGCACTTGTGCAGGGGACCTTTGCAGCCTGTGGGTCCTTGGGTCCTCGTCCCCAGCAAGGGCCCCTTTGCAGGGAGCTTTGCTCCCGCTGGGCTCAGGGAGGTCAGTAGGATGTGGGGCCCACCTACTCGAGAGGCCTTGGAGGTGCCCACCAGGGTCTGGGGGCACCTGCTCCTTCATACAAGAGCTGGGTAGGCAAGTGCTGACATAGCAGGCGGGCGAGAGTGCAGGGTGGCTGCCTGGGCACAGGGGCCCCGTGGAGGGGGCTGCTCCGGCACAGACCATGATGGGAGTTCTCAGTGTGCACGTGGATCAGGCAGCCCCTGCTAGGTCACGTGAGCACCTGGAGTGTGACAGCTAAGGAGGCTGAGCTGGGGTTAGGCCTGGCATTTCCATGCAGACTCTGCATGCTGTGGCATTGGCCTGCCCCCGCTGTGCCCGTCAGCCTGTGGTCACTGAGCTCCAAGAGAGGTCAATCCAGCCATGCCACAGGCTGAGCAGCGGAGGTGGCCCCTAGGAGGCACACAGCTGGTGGTGGAGCAGACTAGGCGGGGCGCTTTCACTTGAGAGAGAAGGCCCCTTGTGACCGCGACACCCACCTGTGCAGAGGCAACCCTGGAGATGGGCTGGGTGTGTGGCAGGCAGTGCCAGCCCCAGGGGCCTCCGGTCACTGCCTCTCCCTCCCTAGGCGTCCTGCATCCTCCAGCTGGTCAAGCACGTAGAGAAGCTGCAGGCCAAGGGTGTGCCTGTGGCAGAGGAGCTGAGCGCCTTGTTTGCTGGGGAGCTGAACCCCGTAGCCCCCAAGGCCCAGAAGAAGGTCCCCATCCCTGAAGGGTGAGCAGGCTGGGAGCTGGGAGCTTTCTGGCCTTATGGGGCTGCGGGAGGGTGGGGCACCCTGCAGGAGTGGCTGTGCTCCCACTCTCTCCCCTGGCTCCTAGTCCTGCCTGGCCTCCCAGCCCTGTCCTGTTCCCTAAGAGGGCAGTGGCGTCCTTGGCTCGTCTGCTGTTCCGGGATGTCGCAGGCTGAGTACATGGTGTGCAGTGGTGGTCAGCCTAGCAGGTGACCATGCCATGACCTCTTTTTGCATAGCCTCGATCTGGATGCTTGGATCAATGAGCCGCCCTCGGACAGTGAGTCAGAAGACGAGAAGCCCAAGGCCATCTTCCATGAGGAGGAGCAGAGGCACGCCCGGCACCGGCAACCTGAGGTGGATGAGGAGGAGCTGGCCCGGGTGAGCAGAGCCTGCCCTCATCAGGTGTCACAGAGGCACATGTCCCCATCAGTGAGCAGGCTCTGGCTGGTCCTGTGGGGTGTTGTGGAGGCGGGTGTCCCCATCAGTGGCAGGCCTCTTGGTCCTGTGGGTTGAACCTGTCTCCATGTCCAGCTGTCATGCTGGGGCCAAGAGGACGGTGTGGGGGGCTGGATTGCCCCCCGGGAGCCGATCAGGAGGAAGATGAGTGCCGATGGCTGGAAACTGGGCCCCTCTGGGCCCCTCCTCGTCCGGGGACCCCTTCCCTCTTAACTGGGGAAAACGAGGTAACCACACGCAGCTGATGGCAGCCCAGAATCCCTTTATTATCAAGGCACACAGGTTTTTATATATGGAGGAGGGGAGACAGCCAAGGAATCGATAATCCTTCTAAGGAAGTTGCCAGAAGTTATGCAGATTTTGAGTACAAATAACTAGGTAGGGTACAGCCTGTGGTTAGCACATTCCAACCCATCCTAACTCTTTGCATAAGAATTAGGAAGCCTAGCAAAGCCGGACCTAGCAGCCCTTTCTGAAGGAACTTGTGGAAATAGTAACAAGATCGCTCTAGGGCAGCTGTTGAAACAGAGTGAAGGGCAGACACAACAGACGGGATGTTGGGTTTGGGCTTTGATGGCATAGGGGCCACTCGGTGACCTCCTTTTTCTCTGAAGCTTGTGGCCTTACTTGTCCTTTCTATATGGGGGACATGAGCTGCCCTCCCAGAAACGCTTCCACTGCCTGGACCCTGATGTGTGCTCCGGGCTGAGCCTTCTCTGGGGAGGGCTGGGAGACAGGAGCCTGGCTTTGAACAGGTCAGACCAGGGCTCCATCCTGCCTCTGCCCTCAGGAGCTGGGTGCCCTAGGCAGGTCACCACCCTGTCTGAGCCCTGTCCCGAATGGCTGGCAGGTCTTTCTCCCCGGGGCCATGGTTTGCTTGTTGGTAAAATCTGGAAACTCAGCTGAGGTCGAGGGGAGCTCTAGAGCTGGCCCAGGGCCTGGGTGTGCTGTTGTGCTTACGTGTCCCTACGTCCTCATCCACAGCGTCGAGAGGCCCGGAAGCAGGAGCAGGCGAACAACCCTTTCTACATCAAGAGTTCTCCTTCTCCTCAGAAGGTAAGGCAGGCCTGAGCAGCCTCCCCTGGTCCCAGCGGTGCACGCCAGGCCCATCCACGGGGCAGCACAGCTGGACTGAGGGCATTCCTCTCCTTTGTGGAGCAGCTAGCTAGGTTGAGGCTGAGGAAGTGTGGAGCTGCCGCCTCTGCACAGGAAGGGAGGCCCATCATGTGGATCTTCCCACACTCCCGGAATGTTCTGGAAGGGAGCCCCATCATGGGCCTTCCAACACTCCTGGAATGTTCTGGAAGGGAGCCCCATGGTGTGGATCTTCCCACACTCCTGGAATGTTCTGGGCAGTCCAGCTGCTGGGATGGGGATGGCATCTGCTGCCTTCAGTGTCCCCTCTACCCAGCTGTTCAGGGAGGTGCTGGTCCATGATCCTGGAGTGGAGTGACTGCAGGTGTGAGGAGCCGCTGGGTGACAGCCAGGCACACTGGTCTGACTGGCCCCGACCACGCTGGTGGTGAAGGTGCCTTGCTTGGGGGAAATGCGTCAGCATTCGGCTCCCTGTGACATCGAAGTGACGAGGCCTCCTGCGTGCCCGACGGCGCACAGCAGAGGACGGACCGAGCCCCTTGGGCTCCCTGCAGGCTCCCTCCCAGCCACGTGGCCTGCCGTGTCCCAAGCTGCACTCCACCTGCAGCTGCCCCCGCAGTGCCACACTAAGGCTCTGGGATTGCTCTTCCAGAGATACCAGGACACACCAGGCGTGGAGCACATCCCCGTGGTCCAGATCGACCTCTCGGTCCCTTTGAAAGTCCCAGGCAAGTGCAGGCTGGTCCGCGGGTGAGACGTGTGTTGCTGGGACTGGGGCTTTCTGCCGCCCTCCCCATACAGCAGCAGACCGCTCAGCATGTGCCCGCAGGGATGCCCATGTCGGACCAGTACGTGAAGGTGGAGGAGGAGCGTAGACACCGGCAGCGGCTGGAGAAGGACAAGAAGAAGAAGAAGGAAAAGGAGAAGAAGAGGGGCAAGCACCGCCGCCACAGCTCGCTGCCCACTGAGAGTGACGAGGACATTGCCCCTGCCCAGCAGGTGGACATCGTCACTGAGGAGATGCCAGAGGTCAGCCCCGTCGACCTGCGCAGGGGTCGCGGCCCTGTCGGGAGCTGCTGGCCTGGCGCCTTCACTGCAGCTCTATTCCCTGGTGGCCAGGCCAGGACCACCAGGCCAGCTCTGTTCTGCGTCTAGAGAGAGCAGGTGTCCCCCACACCTGCCTCACAAGGCCAGCAGCCCAAGGGGGGGGACATGTGTCTACTGCAGGGTGACCTCACAGCCCCTGGCGTGTGACAGTGAAGTCCCCTGTGCAAGACGTAGCACTGCCTTCTCTGGGTGCTGGGCCCTTGGGGTGTGGGTCTGCCGTTTCAGGGTGGGTTCCAGCAGGCCCCGCAGTTGCTGGGGAACTGGTCCTGAGTTCCTCCGTCCCTTCAGAATGCCTTACCCAGCGATGAGGATGACAAAGACCCCAACGACCCATACAGGGCCCTGGACATTGACCTGGACAGGTGAGCGGGGCAGTGGGCCTTGTGCCCTGCAGACTGCAGTTGTGCGGGTGCGGTGCCCAGGTAGCACCCTCCCCAGGACCCTTAGCTACAAGGGCTCCGTTCCTGGGAGTGGGAGGCAGGGAAAGTCCCTAGACTTTCCATGGGGCAGGAGAGCACCAGACTTCCAGACACGTGGAGGGAGAGACTGGGTGGACCTCCTCAGAGGCCAGGGTCAACCTGAGGCCATGCTGGGCACTGGGGCAGGAATAGCAGGGTCCTGGCCCTGGGACCTTGCATAGCAGCAGCACCTGACCCTGCACCTTCCCACCAAGGCCCTTGGCAGACAGTGAGAAGCTGCCCATTCAGAAGCACAGAAATGCGGAGACCTCCAAGTCCCCCCCTAAAGAGGGCACTCCTACGGCAGAGAAGAAGAGCAGGAAGCCTAAGAAGAAAGAGAAGAAGCACAAAGAGAAAGAGAGAGGAAAAGAGAGGGAGGAGAAGAAGGTAGGCCATGGGGGAGGGTGTGGGGCAGCTGGGCTGTTAACAGGAAGGGCCCCATGAGCGGGGTGCAGGCCATGGTGTGTGGGGACCCGTGCAGGACCTCAGCCTCTTCCCCTTGGGCCGGTGCGTGCTCCTGTGTCCCACCCTGGGTTTTGAAGACCCGTGGGAGCAAGCCGTACTCCTCGCGGCTGTTTGGGGTTGGGGTGGGGGCTGCCTCAGGGCTTGTCCTCCCTGTGCGCCTGTGGGCTGCTGCTGGCGTCTTGCTGTGGGAAGTGGCACATGTCCAGACGCAGGTCCTCTTGGACCTTCTGCAGTGACAACCAGAGCTGGGCGCTGTGCCTGCTCTGTGCGACCCAGGAGCTGCAGAGCAGTGAGCCCTGGGCCTGCAGGGGAACAAGGGGTGGGAAGAGGCTGCTGCAGGCCAGCACCCTCAGCCCTGCTTGTCCCTGCCACCTCCCCCGAGCCCACCCTGCTGTAACCCACGCCTGTCTTCCTCTGCTTTCAGGGCGAGGACTTGGATTTCTGGCTGTCCACCACCCCACCGCCTACTGCTGCCCCTATCCCCGTTCCATCCGTGGTAAGAGCCTGTGTTGTCCCCAGTGTGTTCTTGGGTCTCACCCAGGCCTCGTGCTCCCATCTCCTCTGCTGGCTCCTTGCACTTTGCTGTCAGCAGCTGCCCACCCTGTGGGACCTGGAGGTTGGCCAGGGACGAACGAGGTGTGAAGGGCAGCCAGCAAGGGAACATTTGATGGGGATCTCCAGCCCCCTTTCTTCCTTTCTGAGCTAAGTTCCCCCACTGCCTGGCTCCCTGCAGGAAGAGCATGGTGTGGGCACCAACCCTGCTGCGCAGGACGAGCGTGAGGGACCCAGGACTGAGGAGCCCGAGCACCAGGATGACGGCACACAGCGGGACCCTGAGAGGGTGAGGCGTGTGTCCACACCCTGGGGCTGCAGGGTCCCTAAGGCCAACAGAGGAGGCCCGGCACCGGGGCCTCACGTCACAGCCCACACGGTCTTTATCACCGTTGTTCCCTTTTCCCTTTTTCTTCTTCCCCCCTCCACACCCACCCAGCACTTGGGGGGACCCCCGAGCCTCACATGTCAGACAGACACTCTGAGACTGAGCCACACCCTGCCCCCATCGCTTTCTTGTTTGTGTAGCGATGGGTTTAAGATGCACCCTGCGAAATCTCAGCTGCCACCTTTCGTAGCGTGCAATTCAGTGCATTCTCAGAGTTACGCAGACATCATCTCTAGCTCCAGAATATTCCCTCACCCTAAAGAGGATCCCCATGAGGAGGAGACCCTGTCCACCCCAGTGCTTCACCCCTGGGTCCACCTCCCATCTCTGGAGTCCCCTGTCCTGGATTTTTCCTGTCACTGGAGCCACACACTATGGCTTTGTATGTCTGGTTCTCGTTGAGCACAAGGTCCTTGAGGTCCTTCCATGCTACAGTGTCACCTGCTCCTGCCCTGGCTGAGGGATGCTCTAACACGTGTCCTTTGTATACCATGGATGCTGGCACGGCCTGCCCAAGGTTCTCACGAGCTTTGGTGCCCCCACTGGTGTGTGGATCTAGGGTGTTGGGCCACCACACCTGAGACACTTGCTGTTTGGCCCTGTGTCCCCCAGTCCTCGAGCAGCCCCTCCTGCTGCTGACCTCTGCATTCCTGGGCCCTTGCCTCAGCCAGGTCTGGCCTCGCGGGTCCCTGGTGGCCTGGGGGTGTCTGTCCTACTGCCTTGCAGTGCAAGGTAAGGGGAGGGTGAGAGCTGGGTGCTACCCTTGGGAGAAGCTTGGGAACTGAGCCCAGTTGCCCTGCTCCAGAAATCCTCTAGGCATAAGAAGAAGCACAAGAAGGAGAAGGGGGAGAGGTCTAAAGACAAGAAGAAGTCCAAAAAGAAGCTGCTTGAGCGCGCGGAGTCCGAGGAGCCTGTGGGGAACGGTGCGGCCGAGGATGAGCCCCTCCCGGTGAGGTCTTCTGGAAACTCACCATGCCCTCTGTGGGTGGCTGGGTGGCCTGCAGCTGGTGGCAGCCTGAGGGTACACTGAGGCTGATGCCTCTTGCTCCAGAGGAGCATTTCATACCCAGGCAGCTGGCAGCACCGTGCACAGGTCCTTGTCACCCGCAGCTGACAGTCTCTCTCTCTTCCCAGCCCATGTCCAGCTACTGTCTCCTGGCAGAGAATTCTTACATTAAGATGGTGAGTGATGGTGCTGCCGGGGTGGAGGTGGCAGGGCCCATTCTGCTTTGAAGCAGAGGGTGGTGGGGAAGCCTCGAGGGACAGGTGCAGCTGCAGGGGCCACCCGAGGCTCCTGAACGTCAGTGCATTCACAATACCCACATTCTCAGGGACCCAGACCTGCAAGCCCTGGCCAGGCCGCCCACGGGCTTGCTGCATTTACCAAAGATGTCCTGTGTCACAAGTCCCAGGCCAGCCTGGGAAACAGATCCCATGTCTAAGTAAGGGCTGAGGGTGCAGCCCAGAGATGGAGCTCCAAGAGGAAAGCCGCGAGCTCAGGCTGCAGTGGACTTTCTCACAGCGCCATGTAGGACCCTCCTCCCTCCCTGCCCTGTGATGACCTGCTGCCCCACCCAGCTGACCCTGTCCCTGCCTCCTGCAGACATATGACATCCAGGCCAGCCTGCAGAAGGACAGCCAGGTCACCGTGTCCATCATCCTGGAGAACCAGAGTGGCAGCTTCCTCAAGAACATGGAGCTCAATGTGCTGGACTCACTCAACACCAAGATGGCCCGGCCGGAGGGCTCCTCTGTCCACGACGGTGTCCCCGTGCCCTTCCAGCTACCGCCAGGTAAGCCTGCCCGGCCTTGGATTGGGGCCTGCGGAACTGGGTGGCAGCCTTGGCTCCCGGGATGCGCTCCTTGAGCCAGGCCTCTGGGTGCTAGTGGCCTCGCCCCAAGCCACGGAGCATCTGGGGTCTCGTCACACCATCGTGACGTCCGCTAGGCTGTGATGGAGCCTCCAGTCAGGCAGACACACTCATGCCTATGGACAGCCTTCCACTGTGGAGCAGGGCAGGGAGCAGGGCCAGGTAGGGCTCCTGTGCCCCTCCCTAGTGCCCTTGAGCCCCTGCTGCGTGTCAGGGCTGCTGCTCTCCCTCCAGGCGTCTCCAACGAGGCACGGTTCGTCTTCACCATTCAGAGCATCGTGATGGCCCAGAAGCTCAAGGGGACGCTGTCCTTCATCGCCAAGGTGTGCGCCACTGGGAACCCAGTCCTCCTCTGGCTCCGGCTGACACCATGACCCTTCGCCCTGTGCCAGGGGGTGTCGGGTCCCCTGGGGAAAGGAACCTCATGGCGGGGTGCACTAACCACTCAGAAGCCACCTTCTCCTCCTCAGGACGCTGACGGGGCCACCCATGAGAAGCTGGACTTCAGGCTGCACTTCACCTGCAGTGCGTACCTGGTCACCACGCCCTGCTACAGGTGCGGCCTCCTGTGGGCAGGTCTCCTCAGCAGGCTGGTCCTTCCTGAGGCTGCCTCCTTGGTGTACACAGGGGGTCTTCTCTGTGTGTCTGCCCCAACCGCTTTCTCTCATGAGGACACCAGGCAGGCTGGAGTAGTCCCCTAAGGACTACTACTACATTTGCCTCAGTGACTTCTTCAAGGCCCTGTCTCCAAGTACAGTCACATTGTGAGGCAACTGGGCTTGAGACTCAAGCATGGTCTGCAGGGGGAGATGAGGGCCCAGAGCACCCTGCGTCTCCTTGGAGATCTCCCAGAGCCAGGCCCTTTGTCACCCACCTATACTGTGTCCTTCCCACAGTGATGCCTTTGCCAAGTTGCTGGAGTCTGGGGACCTGAACATGAGCTCAATCAAAGTCGATGGCATTAGCATGTCTTTCCAGAATCTCCTGGCAAAGATCTGTTTTCGCCACCATTTTTCTGGTAAGGGAAAGTGCTCAACTGGCAGGCATGTGCCACAGACCCCCCAACCCCAGCCCCGTCCTCACAAGAGCTTGGCCAGTGCCCCAGCACTCCCCACCCCACGCGGGGCCGTCCTGAGGGTGAGGCCTCATCCTCTGCTCTCTCGCAGTGGTCGAGCGTGTGGACTCCTGCGCCTCCATGTACAGCCGCTCCATCCAGGGTCACCACGTCTGCCTTCTGGTGAAGAAGGTGAGCTGGAGGCATGGTGCCACACCTCCTGGGACTTCCTCACTCCCCTGCTTCACCACCCCTCCGCGGTGGCCCTGCTCCTGGGCCTGGGACAGGAGGGCGGGAGCAAAGGCGAACTGGCTGCCGGTGTGGGGCTTCTTGAATTGCAGCCTTCACCCCAAGCCACTGCCACCTGTTCCTCCAGGACGGCAGTGGGAGGGACAGTACTCTGTGCTTGAACCTCTCACCCCAAAGCACAGGCTTGCCTGGAGCCCCAGCGCCGCAGGCAAGCTGGTGACACTCAGGCAACACTCTTGGGGCTTCCCCGCCAGGGTGAGAATTCGGTGTCGGTGGACGGGAAGTGCAGCGATGCAACCCTGCTTGGCAGCCTGCTGGAGGAGATGCAGGCGACGCTGGCCCAGTGCTGAGGCCGCCTGTCGAGGGCCCTGTCCTGTGCCGAGTGTTGAACTCCACCGTCACCCACTGCGTGGACGTCAGAGGTCCTATGTTGTGTTAATTTTTTTATCCTTTTGTTTTGACTCTGTCCCTTCTGGCAAGGAGCCCCGCTCCAGTCCTCAGACCAGTAAGGGGCTCTCCAGCTCTGCTCTGCACCCAGTGCAGGGGGCCCACTCCGCCAGCATGGTCACGGGGCCACCACGGAGCCCGAGGACTGCCAGGCCAAGAGTGCTGGGCACCAGGGGGCTGCTGGTGAGCCGCCCTCCACCCTGCTACTGGGGCCTCATCTGGGGGAGGCCCTGCCAGTGGCTTTTTCCCCAAACAGCCTGACTGGTGGCCTCTGTGGGGAGGGGAACAGGCGGCCATCACGAAGCTGCTCTCCCCAGAGTGCATGAGCGGAAATGGCCATGCTGCCTGTGCTGCTGGGCTGGCAGTTGGCCCCCAGGTCCTCAGCCTCACTCAGGCCATAGGTGGGGATCACTGACAACAGGGATGGGGTCCTTGTTCTGTTCAAAGGAAACCATCTCGCTGGGCTGTTGGGGGTAAGGTGTGGAGCTGGTACCCTGTCCCTCTGCTGGTCACTGTCCCATCATGGCTTGGGTCCCGGGTGCCCAGTGGTGAACATGTGATCCACACTCCCCTCAGACTGGATCCCCTGAAAAGCTGCCTCCCGAGCTGAGCAGCCAGCTAGGTAGGGTGCGGGGACCAGCTGGGCTACTGCCCATGCTGGGGAGCATGGGCACGAGCTAAGTTTTCCTGAGATAATGGTTCTCCATGAAGTCCTGTTCCTTTCGATGAAAACTGTCACTTTAGCATGTAGGGTAATCTATTACGGAATCCCATACTGTGATTCTAGAACTCTGAAACTGTATGATGTTACATAACTATTTGCTATTGACATTCCCATATAAAGAAGAGACATATCACGCTGCTGTAATGATTTTGTGTCGAGATGATCCAATAAAGTTGCAAAACAGACTGCGTGTCTCATCCTGCCATGCCTGTGTGCACCTTGCACTGGGGTTGGCACCCAGGTCGGACTTGCACTGCGAGAAGTGGGACATGGCTGGTGGTGGGCAAGGGAACCTCTTGCCCCCTCCCATGAGGTGCTGGCACCCACTCTTTCTTCCCCAAGAGCCTCGTGCTAAGGAGCCGAGGGGGAAGCGTCTGGATCAGAGGCTGGCAGAGGCCGGCACAGAGCACCAGCCCTGCCTCTCAACTCACTGCATCTCCACTGGCCATGCTAGCACCTATACACCAAGGACCGTCAAGGAATGCCTCGTTGGTCAGGAAAGCTCGCATCAAATGCTGCCAGGTCTGATGAGGCCCTGAGTGGGAGACCCCACACCATACCAGTGCTGTCCCAAACTGCCACCTGGGGCCCTCTTTCCCACTATTTAAACATCCACCTCAGCCCCTGGCCAGCACCCTGAAAGGGGCTCTTAGCTTCAGTGTCAGTAGCAGCATGTGACCCTCTGCTGCAGGTTACAGGATTCCCAGAGGCTGTGACACCCCATCTGGAAGCAGGCCCCCATGAAGCCGACCACAGGTGTTGCCCATCGGATGTGCTCACTCTCTCTGACCCGCACAAGACACCTGCACACATGCTGCAGGCTCACAAGGGCAGAGCAAGGGACAGCACACGGCCAAAGGCAGCCGTGAGAGCACTCCACGGAACACATGTGCCACCACCTGCTCAGATGTGGATGCAAGTGTCTGGGGCAGGAGCTGCCTGCTCCACCAGCTGCAGGAGTTACTGCTACAGAGACCACATCTTTGGCCTGTGTCCAGCTGGCCTGGCCTTCACCCCACCCAGTCACAGCTTCACCGGCAGAACACACTGGCTTCCTTCGCTTGCCTTCTTGGGAGTCTGCCCACGTATGTTCAGGTGTGAAGGGTGGGGGGTTGGGAATCCCTGGACCAGACAGTAAGTCTAGGGCAACTGTGGATGCAAGGCCAGAACCCACCATGCTCAGCTGGCATCTTCAGGCTGCCCCGGGAGCCCCCCGCCCCATGTGGCTTCTCCTGCCTGGCAAGAACCGTCTTGGATGAGAAATGTCAGGGAACTTTAATTGTCCTATCAAACAGCTCTGAGACCCTGCCCAGGGGCTGGTGCTACACAGTCCCATCCCCCTTCCCCGCCCTGCACCCTGGCCCAGCCTGGGCTCTCTGCGGGTGCAAGGGGGGACCCGAGGCAGCAGGCAGGCCTGCTCCAGAGGGACAGGCCGAGAAAGTCCAGCTGAGTCCCTTGCCCCACTGTAGCTGGGGGCAAGGTGGCGACCCTCAGTGCTGCGTCAGACACTCGGAGGCGTTTTCCAAGGTCAAGTTGGCCAGGTGCTGCGGCTCCAGGCACGTGAAGCTTGGTGAGATCAGGCTGCGGGGCACAAGGGGCTCAGCCTTGCTCACCAGCCCCTTGCCTCCCCCCTCCCGGATGCCCATCACTGAGGGGCCCTGGGCCTCATCCCAGCTGGGGCAGGTGGTACCCGTACACGGATGAGGCCCTGCCTGTTCTGTCAAGAGAGCCAAGTAAGGGTGCCTGCTGTCCCTGACACCATGTGCCCAGGGCTGCAACAGGGTGGGGGCTGGTGAGGATCTCTGATTGAGGTGCACCCTTTTCCCCAGAGGCTACCTGCTTCAATGCCACCTCCCCCTGGTCGGTCACTCACAAGGCTGGAGTGGTTCTGCACGTCCCAGGCGAGGAGATGGAGGAAGTCATTTGTTCATGAAATGACCACTTGGGTGGTTGCAGAGCAGGTCCGGCATATCCCAGGTGCAGAGAGCCCCACCCGTGGTGCCCACCTGTCCAACGTTCCTGTGCCCCCCAAACCCAGAGGACCCCATGGAACCCATTTCCTCCTCTGTCCCTCCCCTCCAGAAGTCCAGGGCAGCCTTACCTCATGTTGGTGTCCTGTCTGAAAGACATGGCAGGGCCTGGTTAGACCTTCAGCTCTGGGGCTGAGGCTGTGCCCGTGGCCCTCAGGCTGCTCCACTGGGGCTCTGCCCACTTACTGCAGCTGAGCTCAGAGGCCCGCGAGCAATGAGGGAGCTGGCACTCCTGCACATACTCACCCCGCAGGCACTCGCACATGCACACTGCCTCTCACAGACTTGTGCTGGATTTGAGGAGGGGGACTTACTTGTGCCAATTATTTCTACAACGACAACAGCCGGTTTGAAGTCAGGGGACTAAGTGTCTTTGGTTGGTGTCCCCTCCCTGAGCCCAAAGATGCCCAACTCACAAGTAACTGAGAAGGCCCCGCACAGCTGACTCCCACTGTGCTGACGACCTGTGGGGGACATGGCCCTTGGAGGTAGAATGTCCCCAAGCCCCAGGCCCTGCCCTGCCCTCGTGATGAGCCCAGGATCCCAAGGGCTAGCACCAGATCCCTACTCGCAGTTGTAGCCAAAGCAGACGACGTGTGAGTCCGTGCAGTTACTGCAGGAGATGGTCTCATACTGGAAGATGCCTGCAACACAGCAGACGGCGGGGGCTCCCCTGGGCCTCCGGCATGAACCACCGCACTGTGCCGCTCACCCCGGACCCAGGCTCGCTTACCACAGTGACGCTGACAGTCAATGCGGCCTGTGAGAGAACAGAGGCTCGGGGTCTATCCCTTGGCCACCTGAGGCACAGGCATACCTGGGTTTCATGAATGTGTGTCCAAAACCCAGTGGGCAGGGGTCCCCAAGGTGGCTCCTAAAGGTGGGCAGCTACTCCCCTGGTCTCTCCAAGGAACCAGTTCAAGAGATCCCAGGGGAGTGGTGGCATTTATCCTTCAAGCACTGAGGGTGGCCTTGAAATGAAGGGCCCAACCTGACAGCTATCCAGCATCCCTTCTGCCCCTGACCAGCAGACTGCTCCGAATCCTGATCCCCAGAAGCGCCCAGCCCTGGAGGAGCTGACCCTCTGGGCACTGGACAACCTCTCCCAGCCCTCCCTGGGGGCAGAGTCCTCCTGCTCTTGCTCACTTTCGATGATGGCGTTCTGGATGAGGTGCACCTGGTCCCGGAAGATGCTTCGCAGTTCATTAGGGAAATACCCTGATGGGGCAGGCAGAGAAGGGAGGTCAGGCTCAGGCGGCGGGTTGGAGAACGGCCTTGCTCAGTTGTCCGCCCTTACCCGGGAAGTACATCTTCCCCTGGTACAGCTGATCCATCTTCTGGTACACGGCGTCCGCCACTTGGTCCAGCTTCTCCCGGGCTGCGGACGGGAGGAGAAGGCAGGTGAGCAGGCCGGCCAGGGGCCTCGTCCCGCCGACCCCGTGCTGGGCTCCGCGCTCACTGATCTCCGCGGGGATGGCCAGGTGCAGTTCCCTCATCGTGTCCTCGCTCCAGTCGGTGAGCAGCGCCCCCGAAACGGGAATGTCCCCCACCCACCAGGACTTGAGGTTCACATGGTGGCGGTAGAAGGAGAACTTCTCCGAGAAGTTGTCGTGGCAGTGCAGGCAGCCGCGGGCCAGCGCCGCGGTCATGCCCAGGCACAACAGCAGGGCCATGGCCCGCCCCCGCCCGCCGCCGGCCAACCGACGGCGCCCCCGCGCCACGCCCCTCTGCCGCGCACCTAGCCACCGTGCCCCGCGCCACGCCCTCCTTCCGCTCACCAACCAACGGCCCCCAGGCCTGGCCCCGCCCTGGCCTCAACCGGCAATTCGCGCTGCCGGCCTGCCTAAGGCCCCGCCCACAAAACGCCAATCACAAAGACTCCACCCCCGCATTGGTTCTCTGGACAGTGTCGTACGCATGCGCCAACGTCCGGGGCCCGCTCTTCCTCCTGGACCGGATTCAGTTGAGGCCCCGCCCCGCGCTCCAACTTCCACAGAAGCTCCGCCCACAGGCTGCCAGCCAAAGGTGGTTGCTAGGCAACGCGAACGCGGGCGGGCCCCCGACCCGCCGCCCGCACCCGCGGCTCCATCCGGGGCTCCCCGGGAGGTGTGGCCGCGCCCCCTCCGACCCCGGCCCTTTAGGGGAAGTAGGTCCGACTCGCGGGTGCGGCCGGGGAGGGGCCTTCGAGGTGTCCTTCCGCCGCGTGTCCCTCCGCGGGCGGCCGAAGACCGGGTGGCGGGATCTCGGCGTGCTCAGAGGACGTGAGGCGGCCTGGGGACCTTCGGTGGGCGAAGGCTGCCGGCGGGCGTGAGGCGGCTAGGTGGGTCCTGGGGGACGAAGGCGGGCGGCGGGGAGGCCAGATGGGGGGCGAAGGCGGGCGGCGGGGCCGAGGCTGGCGGGCGCTGCACCCAGCTCTGGTTACGCGCTGCCGCTGGCGCCCCCACCTTTGGCGGAACCCAGCCTGCCGTCCCCGGTGCGGGTGCGGGGTTCCTGTCGCGGGGCTTCGGGCGTCCCACCGGCCCAGGCTCGGTCCTTGCAGCGCAGCCATCATTGGCCCAGGGGAGAAGGTGCTGCAGGGCAGGGCCGGGAAGGAGGGGTGCGCGGGGTCCGCCCCGCTGCCCTCAGCCGCGGAGCAGCCCCTCTTCGACCTGCGCGGTTGGGTGGAATTTAAGTGACCATGCTTCCTAAGACAAGGTATTGAGGCCACTTCGGCGGCCACGCCTGTCATCCCAGCAAGGGGGAGGCTGAGGCAGGAGGATGGCGGAAGTGCCTGACCAGCCTCAGCGATTTAGTGAGGCCCTGCCTCAAAATAAAACAAATATAAAAAGGGCTCGGGATGTGGCTCAGTGGTTAAGGGCCCTTGGGTTCAACCCCCAGTACTAAATAAATAAAAAGGGAAGTGGGTGGGGTGGATGTTGCCCAGTGGTAGAACCCCCTGTGTTGAATCCCCCAAATGGGGAAAAATGACAAAGGAAAAAGAAAACTCGGTTGGAAAGGGAGGAGCAGGAGATGGGGCAAAAAAAACAGGTCCCAGAGAGCTGCAAGGAAGGCGCTCCTGTCTGCAGAGTCGCCCTCCTCGGTTCCCTTGCCTACGCTGTTGTACAGGTTGGATCTGCTTCAGAACGGAGAGGTAGTGTCCACGCTGCTTTGCCTGCTTGGCCACCTTGTGCTTTCCGGTTGGAGTTGTTTGCTGCTTCCTCTGCAAGCCTGGGGACAGCGTCCTGGCCAGCCAGGCCTGCCAGCTGCCTTCCTTGCTGGGCTATCTCTCAGTAGCCCCTTTTACAGAAGAAAAGCTGAATGAGGCCTCCCTCCCATCCTGATCACGCTGCCCAGCAGTGACTGGCCTGTGTGTCCTGGTCACAGCATTGACCTGTGAGATGAGACTCCCTTTCTGCCTCTTTTTTTTTTTTTTTTTTGTACCAAGGATTGAACCCAGGGGTGCTCAGGGCCTCACTAAGTTGCTGAGGCTGCCTTTGAACTTGGGATCCTCCTGCCTCAGCCTCTTTCTTTAATGTGCTGGAAGCCAGGTGCCTATTTGTTCAGGAGATTCAGGGAGGTGACAGCTAGAGGTAGCAGTAGCAGGAGAGACCTCAGACCTGAGAGGGAGAGCCTGGGGCTGGGGCTGGGCAGGAAGAGAGGCGTTCAGGGGTGCAGCTGGAGAACTTGGGAAGCCAGGTTAACGCCATCTGTCTGGAATCTGTCATTAGAACTCAGTCTATTGATTACAGAGTGAGAGGAAGGAGCAGAAGCCAACATTCCCATCCCTGTCCCCCACCTCACCCTGTGAACGCTGTCCCCAGGGCTGAATCAGGCCTCCACCTCAGATCAGGCCTGTTGCATGGTGTCCTTTATTTTGCTTTTCAGTACTGGGGATTGAACCCAGGGATGTTGTAGCAGTGAGCCACATCCCAGCCCTTCGTCTTTTATTCTGAGACAGGGTCTCAGTTGCCCGGGCTGGCCTCAGACTTGGCCATTCTCCTGCATCAGCCTCCTGAGTCTCTAGTTACCTAGTTACCTAGCCTCTCTTCATCTTTATCACTGGAGCTGTCCAGTGTGGCAGCCAGTGACCCCAGGTGCTGCCAAGCAACCAGAGCGTGACAGGGAGTGCGACGGCTCTGAGGGCACGCAGAGCAGTGCCTGGAGGTGAAGTCTTGCTGTGTTGGATCAAGTAGAATGCATGCGGTCCCAACAGTGCATTTCTCCATGGGACACGTGGGTGGAATTCTGATCTCTGGGGGCTTGTGGCATGCTAGCCGCCCTCCTGTGGTCTGGGCGGCACAGTGGAAGCCAAGTTCAGCTTGGTCACCCTGTCCGGGGGCCACCGCTGCTCTCTGCAGGGTGCTGCCTGGCGGGACTCCATGGGTGCTATGTCTTTGTGTGTCTCAGCTGCATCTCTGACCTCCAGTTTAGTGGAATCTGATCCCGCCGCTGTCATCTGCACGACATTAATCCTCCTGTTTCTTCCTTTGGTGTGGCTGGGAGGAAGTTTCGGTCTCTGGAGCCTTCCCTGCGTTGGAGTCCTCCTGCGTGGGTGCCTTGCTTTCTGCCTCTGTGGCTTTCGTCATTTCTCGTGTGGGGTGGGTTCATGTGTAATTGTGCTCAACCGCGAGCCACATCCCCAGGCCTGTCCATTTTATATCGAGACAAGACGCCACCAAGTTGCTGAGGCTGGCCTTGAACTTGTGCTCCTCCTGCCTTGGTCCCCTGAGTCACCGGGATTACAGGCTGCACCACCACACCTAGCCAGCTATAATTTTTAATAGATTCTTTTTTATTTTTTCTACCTTTTTGCGTGTGTAGTGTGTAGTGTGTGGGGCTGCGGATGGAACCCAGGGACACTAGGTGAGCACTCTACCCCTGAACCACATCCCTAGGCCCCTTTACTCTTTGTGATTCATATTCTTTTTTTTTTTTTCGTTTCTTCTTAATTTTTAAAAAGAATAGGAGAGAGTGAGAATCATTTTTATTTATTTTTCCATCTGGCCTTTGTTTCTCCAACACCTAGTTGTTTAGGTAGTACTGGGTTTGGTTTTTTTTTTTTTTTTAATTTAAAGAGAGGAACAGTGAGAGAGTGAGAAAGAATCAGTTTTATTTAATTTTTCACGTGGCTTTCATTGCTGAGACTTGATTGTGTACATGGTGCTGGGGACTTAACCTGGGTCCTCGCTCATGCCGAGGGGACCTCCGTTGCCATGTCGTCCTCACGCAGAGTTCTCAGCAATGTGTGGGCACACTCAGTGTGGGCTGCCCTGGGACTGCACCAAGCCCCCCTGGCCCCCACGTCCCCTCACTCCCCCAATCCCTGGCCTTCTCCAGACTGCAGCAGAACCAGGCTCTTCCTGGGGGCCTGCGCTCGCTTCCCTGGGTGCTCTCCCAGGGCCAGGTCCCCAAAGGAGCTGCGACAAGCTGGAGCCACCACTCCCTGCTCCACCGACAGTGTCACAGCTTGCTTCTGAGCCGCTGGGGTTTTTCCTTCTGTTTGGTTTTTTCATCGCTGGTGATCAAACCCAGGGAGCAGCGGCATTTTCGGCTCTCGGGAGCGAAAGCAGTGTTTCAGTTCCTGTCGCGTTCTGGCTGTGGGTGACAGCGCCAGGCCCTACCTCTCTGGAAAGTCAGAGGGGCTTCCACCCAAGCTGCTGTTGGGTGGCCAGAGCAGCGGGGCTTGCCAGGCAAGTTCCGGGCATTCCCCTGCCGCAGGACGCTTCCTCTTCTGCGATTCAGGGCTTCAAGTGCTTGAACCAGAAAAGGCACATCAGACTTGAGGAACGGATTCTGGGCAGGAGTCCCGGAGAGGACGCACTTCCGCTTCCTCAGAGACTGTCTCACGGATGCCTCCTCTCTTTTCATTTTCTTTTTTCCAGTGACAGGATTGACCCAGGGTGTGGTGCCTGCTGCTCCCTGTGCCCCTCCAGCTGCCCACCCCATATACAGCTAAGTGTTGGAGTAACAAAAACCAGATGGAAAACTAAATAAAGTTGTTTCTCTCTTTCTCTGAAAGTAATAATGAGAGTCCATTTTATTTTTTCACATGGCTTCTGTTTTTCCTGCACTTAGTTGTGTATGTGGTGCTGGGGGTACAACCTGGGTCCTCGCGCATGCCAGGCAACTGCCCTACCACTGAGCCAGCTGTCCAGCCCCCTCTTTTTCTTGTGTTTTGTTTCGTGGCATTGGGGACAGAGCCCAGCTGTTCCGCAGTGCAGCTACATCCCAGCCTGTTTTATTTATTTTGAGACAGGGCCTCACGAAGCCACTCGGGCCAGCCTGGAACTTGCCATCCTCCTGCTCCAGCCTCCTGAGCTGCTGGGGTGGCGGCCATGGCCACACGCCCAGCTCTGCTTGTCCTGTTCGTGGAGGGATACTGGGTGTTCGTCCCACTGTGGTCTGTGACTCAGTGGTTTTCACCCTCAGTCACACCAGGACCAAGGGATCTCACTGGGCTAAGAGATGCGTCTGGCACTCTTGGCCTTGTGTCCTGGTCTGGGGGTCTGCAGGTGCCTTTGTGGGGGCTGGCCCCTGGGTCCCTGGCTCCGGGGCTCCATCTCTCTGGGTCTCCCTGCCTGCCCTCACCGCCGTGGCTGTGTTCCTCTTCTGTTAAGGCTTAGCATGGGGTTCCTTCCGTGCGTGTGCCCCTGGGGAGGGCATAAGGAACGGGCACCCACCTTGCGGGGGCTCAGGACATCTGGTCGAGCACCCCTGATTCAGTCTCAGGTGCTGCCCGGAAGAATCAAGGCCTCTTCCTCCTGTCACAGGGACAATCAAAACCAGCAAGACAAGGCTCTCCCCGCTCCCTCCAGCCTCCTACCGGGCTTCCTAGATGGGGAGGCTCATCCCCCAAGTGCTTGCTGTGGCCAGCAGATGGGAGAATGCTGCAGAGCCAAAGTGGCAGGACAGGCTGGTGACACGAAAGTGATTCATTAAAGAGGCAAAGACGTTTGCTTTGGGCCCTGGCACCTGCACAACAGACCTCTCCTGGGCACTGGAGGTGCGGAGCAGCGTCCTTGGCCTCCACCCCCCTTGGCCTCCACCCCCCACGCCGGGACACCATGTCATAGCAGCCACAGATGTCCCAAAAGTGCCAGTGTCCCCTGGTGGCAGAGTCACCCCTGAGGAGTGAGAAGAGCCAACAGCCGTGGCCCTGGCTGGACTCTGGGCGCCAGGCCCCTCTTGCCTCCCAGTGCAGATCTGGTGTCTGGGGAGATGAAGCGGTGCAGCCAGCCCTGGGTGTCTGTCATGGAAGGGAATGTCACAGCCTGGGTGGCACCGGGATTGGAGGCAGTGAACACTACCCCTCGCCAGCTGAGCAGGAAGGGTGGCCCTCTCAGGGGCCAACAGGTGTCGATGGCATCTCGCAGTTCTCGGTAGCTGTCCCTTGGATGCCTGGCCTTGTCAGAGCACGTGTCCTTGTTCGCCCAGGTGCAGATAAGGTGGACAGGTGGAGACTGGGCCCTGGAGGTGTGGAGCCATCACTCAGTCTCCCCTGCCCCTTTGAGGAGGAGTGAAGCCCATGCCCAAATCACATGGGGTGGCCAGGGCCTCCCTGCCCTTCCAGTGCTTGGCCAGGGTGTCTCTGGCTGGTGGTGCATTATCCGTCCCTGCTTCCTTCACATGGCCATCTTTCATCTCTGTGACTCCTTTCTCTGAGGACACCGGCCATCGATTCCAGTAGGACCTCATCTCATTTCGTCTACAGGGTCCTGTTTCCTGTGGGGCCTCATCCACAGGCCTGGGGTTCCAACTTGAACACACCTTTTTTGGAACAGGATTCAGCCCATGGCGGGTGGGACCTCTTGGGGGTGAAAGTGTTCTGGGGTGAGATAGGGGACCATGTCCCCTATTCTTCTCTGATTTCCCTATCGAATTTTCCACTTCAAAAGGTTGAAGCTTTCTGTCTGTGAATTCTGTTTT
Organism: Aplodontia rufa; assembly: GCA_004027875.1. NCBI lineage: Eukaryota > Metazoa > Chordata > Mammalia > Rodentia > Aplodontiidae > Aplodontia > Aplodontia rufa. The sequence continues at coordinate 69,778 of PVKS010003620.1, forward strand.
AATGAAAAAGAGAAGATTATCAGGAGGTTAGGAAAATCTGTGAGCCCCTGCAGCCCTGGCTGGTTTTTGAGTTACCTTGTGCTGCCCGAGGCCCTCTCCGGGAGTAGGGCCGCAGGACCCGGGCCCCCAAGCACACCCATGCTCCACAGTTGATTGCCTGGTTCTTTCTCTTGGCAGTGCTGGGGTCTGGAGCGTCCTAGGCCAGGCCCTCACCCAGCCCCGGGTTACGCCGAGGCTGCGGAGGCAGCTCCTCAGTGCACAGGGCAGAGGCTTCCAGCACCTTCCAGCCGGATGTCAGGCTAGCCAGGCCAGAGGCCAGTACCCTCACTGCTGGAGAACATAGAACAGACCTCTGAACTCGGCCTCGCTCTCTATGATGGGGCAGGATGTGGAAGCCTCCGGAAGGAAGAGGGCAACTGTGGGCCGCACCTCAGCCAGGGAGGGTCACAGCAGTTAGTGGCTTAGAGGAACTGGCTTTTATCTTGTTTTTATTAAAAGAGGAAAAGGGTGTGTATGTTGAGGCAGAGGAATTTGTCATCCTACCTTCATTCTGGAAGCTTCCGTGTCACTCCTGTTTCATCCACTTGTGGGAAGACAGAGCCAAGAGGAATGGGCACCCCGTTCTGAGAAGTGTTGGAAGTACACTAGGAAGGTCAGAGAAAAAACCCCAGAAATGGTGATTCGGACTCTGGACGGTGGTAGGGCGTCGTCACCAGGCCGCATCTGGCCTGCCACAGCCTGTCTGTGGGATGGGCGTTTTCTTGGGCTGGGAACCTTCTGTGTCATGGAATGGGTATCCCTGGTAGAAAGCAGTTGCTTTTGTTTTTAATTTTGGTACCAGGATTGAACCCAGGACGCTTAACCACTGAGCCGCTTCCCCAGCCGTTTTTATTTTGAGGCGTCTGGCTAAGCTGCTCAGGCCTCGCTCGCTCACTGAGGCTGGTTTTGAACTTACGATCCTCCTGCCCCAGCCTCCTGAGCCAGTGGGACTACAGGCATGGCCCCCAGTCCCATGAAGTAGGACATTGTTACACCCACCTAAAAGCTCATGCCAGCTGGGCTCTGAGGAGGCAGAGGAGAGAGTGGGGGCTTGGCCAGCCCCTCCACCACCCCGGGGTCTGCAGCAGCCCTGGCGGGAGTCTGGCGGATGGGCTGGAGGTCAGCTCAGAGCCAGTGTCTGGTGTTGTCCAAGCCAAGGTCCTGAAGGCCCTGGTGGGCCACTGCTGCCCATGCTCTAGGCTTCTCCTGCCTGCCTGGTCCAGTGACGTCCTTGGAGGGAACCTCCCAGAGCCGTCACTGGAAATGCCCGGAAGCTCACCTGGCCACCAGGCAATGTAGGCCCAGCGCTCTCTGCCATGGTTCGGTGAGTGTTGGAAATTTTGTGTGTGATGAATGAGGAACCCAGCAATAAACAGGACCCTGGGGATGGGGGAACGGGGCCAGCGCAGCACCCTCCAGCCCCAAGGGAGCTGGCCTGCCTCACCCTTCTGTTAAATGAGGCCGTGCACGTCCTTCTGGGACAGGCGCGGAGACTAGGGTGGGACTGTGGAGGAAGTGTCCGTGGGGGGTGGCCTGGCCTCCTGTTTCCATCACAGGGACAGGGGCACAGGAGCTTCCGCTCCCCACTCTCCATAGGCTTCTCTGTGGCAGGGCTTGGAGAGGGCAGCTCTGGTGGCAGCATTGATCACCTGCTGGGGTGCAGGGTGCTGGCAGAGGATCGTGGGGGCCCCTGGGTTCTCAGCTCCCATGACAGTGTCCCTTGTCCCTCCTCCAGGAAGCAGCAGGCCTAAGGCCCATCTGGGTCAGGGGTCATGGGAATCAAGAGCTGCGTAGGGAGGGCACGAGGCTACGTTTTGGCTCGTTCCCACCCAGACACCCCAGGAAGGTCAGCCGCCCTGGGCAGGGCCAGTGGGCAGCTGCATGGCGTGTGCCGTGCTCTGGCAGGGACCTGGTGGAGGACTAGCCCAGTGGCAGGTGACTCCACTTGGTGGTGTGGTCCCTCTGCCAGCACAGCCTGCAGTCCTTTCCGGGGGCCGTCCTCTGCAGCTGTGCGCCTGCGCTGCTGATGGGACTGGGCCATGCCTGGGGACAAGTGGAGGCCAGGGATACCTGTCCCAGGGACATTGCAGATGGACACGGAGCCTCCCCCTCACCCCCACCCGCTCCTGGCTGCAGAGCAGCATCCACGTCCCTGCAGGTGTCCCTCTGGGCCCCGTGTTGGGGACAGCTGACTGAGCACCTTTCCAGGGCTGCGCAGCATCTCAGCCAAAGAGGGTTTGGAGCCGAAGCTCACCCAGCGGGGCCGCAGGGGCCATCTCCAGTTCTGAGAGCCTGGGGCAGAGGTCCTCGAGGGAGCCCTGCACCACATGGCTCAGCTGTTAAAGGTGCCAGGCACTGGTTTAGCAGCCAGCAGCTCTAGTTCCAGAGTATTCCATCACCAGAAGTGAGCCCTGTCCCTGAGCCCTGCAGGCACGGTCCACGTCCCATCTCTGGGTCCTCCTGTCACATGCTGCGGCCTACTGTGTCTGCTTCTCCCTGAGCACAAGGTCCTTGAGGTCCAGCCATGCTGCAGCAATGTCACCTGCTCCTGCTGGTGGCCGAGGGACTCTGCAGCTGTGGATGGGAGATGTCAGCTGTCCCTCTGTGTCCCTGAGATGACACTGCCCTGTGGACATAGGTTTTGGTCCTCTCAGACCCTGGGACTGGAGTTGCTGGGTCATATGGGGACCCTGCCACCCTCCTGCCACGGTGGCTGGGCCACACTGAGTGTCCAGCGTGTGCTGTTGGTCATGTTGGATGATGCTTTGATCACGGTTGTCCTGCCAAGACTGGAGGGGCTTGTGCCCTTCTCCTGGCTTCTCGGTCCCCTTGCCCCCAGGTGCGCTGGGCCCTCTTCTGCTCTGTTCCTGCTGTCCTGCGTCCACCCTCCAGATACCTGGTCCACATTTGCCCTGGGCAGCTCCGCCTCTGTGGGTTTCCTATGAGTCACAGTCCTCCTCTGCAGTGCTGGTCTGGTCTCCCTGGGCCGCAGGGCTGAGCCCCAGAGACCCCAGGGAGCATCCCTGTCCTACCTCCTCTGGGACCCGAGGCCCTCAAGTCTGGCCCTCCTGCCTCCTCTCCTGAGAGCCCTGTGGTGACTCTGGGCCCCAACAGTCCAGAAAATTCCCCAGTTCAAAGTTGTAATCTGTTTTGATCTCCCTGCTGCCATGTCATGCGGGTCCCCTGTGCGCTGTTGGCATTGGGCACATCGTACTTGAGCAGTCTCCCTACAGATGTGACAAGGGACCCAAGCTGAGGGCTACAGCGCCCTGGGAGCTGAGAAAGGTGGCCAGCAGAGTCCCCCAGAGCCTCAGGCCAGGGCTTGGGTGAGCCAAGGACTCTGCCTCCCGCAGTGCGGTGAGAATCGAGTGGGACGCATCAGCATCGCTGGGGCCTCACCACGTGGGTGTATGTCCGAGGCGGGTCAGCCAGCATCCGCATGCAGCTTCCCCTTTGTGCTGCTTTCCCTCTCGCTCCCTTTTGTCCCATGGTGCCCAAGGCCCCACGTGTCAGAGGCCAGGTCCACACTGGTCCCAAGGCAGGACGAGGGCAGTGACAGAGGTGACAGTGGTTGTACAGGGCACTGTGTGTGAGGCAGGCTCAGGGCACCTGCAGAGGACTCTTCCCACCGCCCTGGGGCTGATGCCAGCAACTGTCTCTGTTCACTGAGGGCAGCCGTGCTGGGAGGCGCACTCCACCCAGGGGTGTGTGTCTGAGCACCCTGCGCCCACAGCAAACCCCGCTGGGCTCTGGCAGGTGTGTGGCAGGTCTCTGCTGGGCACACAGTTCTTGGCACCTCCCAGAGCTCGCTTTGCCTGTGCCCCCAGCCCTCTGTGGGATAATGCAGGTCTCCCAGCCTAGCCTCTGCCTCCCGAGGTGCCACGGTACCTCGTTTAGATGATGTCCCCCAAGTTCTTGTCCACCTGGAACCTCGCAGTGTGACTGCATTTGGAAGATGTGATTGGGTCAAATGAGGTCACCCTGGGTAGTGTGGCCCTTGTTGGGTGACTGCTGATGAGGACACAGAAATCACAGGAGCTTACCGTCCATGCTCTGAGGACCACAAGTCCTCCAAGAGATTGTCTGCAGCAGCTCTGTGGCACCGGGGCCACAGTGTCCTCTGCTTGTTTCCATCTTCACATGCCCGTCTCCCTTGTCTCTCTCAGAAGGACACTGGCTGCTGGATTTAGGGCCACCCAAACAATCCAGGGTGACCTCATCTCAAGACTTTGAGGTTCCTCACATCTTCAGTGACACTTTTTTTTTTTTTTTAAAGAGAGACAGACAATGGAGAGAGAGAGAGAGAGAATCAATTTTATTTAGTTTTTCATGTGGACTTTGTTGCTCCAAGACTTTGTTGTATACGTGGTGCTGGGGTTTGAACCCATGTACTTGTGCATGCCAGGCAAGCACCGTAACTGCTGAGCCACCACTCCAGCCCCTTCAATGACACTTTTGACACAGAAGATCCTAAGCAGAAGCCAGGCACAGTGGCCTCACCTATAATCCCAGGGCACTGAGGCTGGAGGATGGCAAGTTTGAGGCCAGTCTCAGCAACTTAGCAAGAGCCTGTCTCGAAATAGAAAGGAAGAGGTGGGAGGTGGCTAGTGGTGGAGCCCTGGCCTAGCATTGCACAGGGCCAAGGGTTCCATCCATCCCCAGCACCACGTGCAATAAGTAATCAAATAAATGTTTTTAGGACTATAAAATGAAACAGGCTGGGGAGGTGGCTCAATGGCTTAAGGGTTCCATCCCCAGTACCCAAAAAAACCCAAACAGCAGAGGTGTGAGAGATCAAGAGGTGGAGGCCACTGCTGGGACCTCAACATGCCCCCATGTCCTCATGAGAAGCATCTGGGCAAGGAGGGTCTGGCCCGTGTCAGGCCCAGCATCATGGGGCCCTGGATCCTGGCGTCCTGGTTTCTGGGACAGCTGGCTTGTGCCACGTGACCGCTGTCCCAACGGAGCAGGTGCCCTGTTGGTGACTGCTTTCCGCCCGCAGCCCTGGGGGCCGTGGCTCCCTTGAATCCTGAGCCACACTCCTCTCTGTGTTTCAGATCCAGCAAGAGGAACAGGCGTGGCCTTCCCTTGACCTCTTCCTGTGGATCCTGAGCCACACCCCTCTCTGTGTTTCAGATCCAGCAAGAGGAACGGACTTGGTGGCCTCCCCTTGGCCTCTGTTGGCCTGCCACACGGGCTGTCCCACCTGTCCTTGAGGGGTCCTGAGACAGCAGGAGCTGCTGAGATGTCCAACCCCTTCCTGAAGCAGGTCTTCAACAAGGACAAGACCTTTCGGCCCAAGCGCAAGTTCGAGCCCGGCACCCAGCGCTTCGAGCTGCACAAGAGGGCACAGGCGTCGCTGAACGCAGGGCTGGACCTGCGACTGGCCGTGCAGCTGCCCCCAGGTGAGGAGCTCAACGACTGGGTGGCCGTGCACGTGGTGGACTTCTTCAACCGCATCAACCTCATCTACGGCACCATCAGTGACGGCTGTACAGAGCAGTCATGCCCCGTCATGTCTGGGGGCCCCCGGTACGAGTACCGCTGGCAGGACGACCACAAGTTCCGCAAGCCCACGGCGCTGCCCGCCCCCCGGTACATGGCCCTGCTCATGGACTGGGTGGAGATGCAGCTGAACAACGAGGACGTCTTCCCCACCAGCGTCGGTGAGTGGCAGGGACGGCTATGCATCCCGCACGGCTCACAGCCTTTCCCCTCTGGAGTCTGATCCAACAATCCAGAACTTTCCTGTTGCGGGCAAGAGCTCAGTCAGAGCCTCCTGGCCCTGCAGCTGACACGGGCCTGGGCTCCATGTGGGAAACTTGCCTGGCCTGCGTGTGGCAGAAGAAGGCAGCAGCCTGCAGAGAGAGGCTGCGGGTGGGTGACGCTGGATGCCCAAGAGACTCCTAGGAGGACGCTTGGAAGGACAGGGCCAGGCCTAGTGGCCTCAGCCTTCAGAATGACCCAGATGGGGCGGCCATGCCCCGAAGCCTCAGTGTTAAGGAATGAACCCTCTAGTTGCCAGAGCCTGGGCAGAGACGGGCGGGTGGCAGGTCCTCCACTGTCCTCCTGCCTCAGCAGGCTCCTGTCCCTGCCCTGCGGGGCCCTGCTGCTGGCTGCCCCTTCTCTCTACCTTTGTCCCTTCAGTTAGAGGACACCACCCCCCACCCCATCAGAGCCCGCTCCAGCCAGCATGAACCTGGAAGCGGATTTCTCCTGGGAAGGAGGCCCCTCAGCCTCCCGCTCCTGAGAGGCCCTCCTGTGCCCCAGTCCAGCTTCTCCCTGTGTGGAGACCCCAGGCCCCCCTGCCCGTCACACTGCCCCAGGCGGCATGCCCTTCTCCAGGCCATGGGACCCCCAAAACAGTCCAGCTGAGTGAGTGCCCCAGGCTCACCCGATGCTGCCTCCCACCACCTAGCTCCTCTCCACCTCTTTACCTCCCCCCACTCCGAGGCGGGCAATGTCCTCAGAGTGGCCCTGGGGCTTCTCACCCACATAGCATGGCTCAGACAGCAGGTTTCAAAGGAGGCTGGAAAGGGGGCCCTGATGGTCTCCACTGGGCCAGGGTGCCTCAGACCACTCGTGTGCCTGCTCACAGCCTGGGCGCTTAGCCAGCTGCGGCAGGGTTGGCCCCACGGAGGCCCTGCAGCCCTCAGCTCATGGCCCTCCTGCATCTCCTGGGCACAGTGCAGAGTCCTCCTGGCTCCTCTTATGATTACCTGTGGTGACCAGGGTGACCCCAGCTCAGGCCCTGCCCTAATGCCACCTGCAGAGGCCCTTCTGCCCTAGGAAGTGCCATATCCACAAACTGAGAATTACCACATGATGTCTTTATGACTTTATTCAGTGACCCCAGAGTCCAGGACAGTGAGTCCACCCACCAATGGTTTTCAGCTCTAGAAAGTATGGCTTGAGCCCGGGTGGTGGCCACACCTGTTATCATAGCAACTGGGAAGGCTGCGGGAGGAGGCTCATGAGTTCAAGGCCAGTCTGGGCCACTCAGGTCCAGCGCTGCCAGAAGGGGCATGGCCTGGATGCTGTGACTCCCTCGCAGTGGACCCCGCTGTCTGCTCCTCACTGGCCACTGTGGTGCTTAGTGACCCTGCCTGGACAGCAACCACTCTGTGGTCGGTGCCTGGGGTTTGGGACAGAGCCCTCCAGTGCAGGAGGATGGGAGCTGTGGTGGGGAGATAGCGACCTGGACTTCTGAGGAGCTCCCTGGGGTCACTGCAAAAGCCGCCATGGCAAGAAGACAGAGTGGGCCAGAGGGACATGGGCTGCTGCCTCTTCCTGGGGACTGACAGGTGCCTCCCACACAGGCATCGATGCTTAGCTCTGGGGGTGGGAAGTAGGCTGCGTGGCCTTGGGCCAGCGTCTTAGCCTCTCTGAGCCTCATGAGTTCAGGCGTCCCTGCTTCAAAGGTGGAGTGCAGTCCAAGAGCTGCGCCCGCTCGGGCACACTCCATCTGAAGCCTCCCTCGGCCCCTGGCCCCTGCCTTCCAGGCACTCCATTCCCCAAGAGCTTCCTGCAGACCGTGCGGAAGATCCTGTCGCGGCTCTTCCGCGTCTTCGTGCACGTGTACATCCACCACTTTGACCGCATCGCGCAGATGGGCTCCGAGGCGCACGTGAACACCTGCTACAAGCACTTCTACTATTTTGTCACCGAGTTCAGCCTCATCGACACCAAGGAGCTGGAGCCCCTGGTGAGCAGCAGCGGCTGGTCCTGTAGGGCATGGGAGTGGAAGGACCCAGGCTGGGGTGACAGGGAGTGAGCCCTCCTCTGACAACCCAGGGGCAGCCTGGACTCTGCCCAGGCCCTGCCACCCTCCTGGCCAGTCCTCTGCCTGACAGCCTTGGCTGAGTGACTCAGAAGCCACCAGCAGGCACTACCTGCCACAGGAGCCAGTATGCAGGACAGCCTGGCTGTCCCCAGTTCCTCTGGTCAGTGTGGAGGCCACTGAGGGCCATGTTCATCTCACAGGTCTGACAGACATGTTGTGAGAAGAGCAATGTCCCTTGTACAGCTTGGTGACAGGGCCCAGTGAGTGGAGCTGGGCACTGTGCAGGGGTCACAGGGCCTGGTGTGCGAGGGGCCATCCTGGGGTGTGCCGCTGGGCACGGTGGGGAGTGGGTACCCACAGCCTGCATCTTGGGGCACCATCAGGTGGTCACTGCAGGGACAGCACCCAGCAGGGGCCAGGGCAGGCCCTGAAGCCCAGCTCCTGCAACCCCTGTCAGTGTCCAGCCTGAGCAGGGGCTGGGCGTCCCTGTCTGCGAGCTTGTTGTGGGTTCAGCGGAGGCCACGGCCACCTGCTCCATAGCCCTGCTTCTCGGTGTGCCCTCTTGTGCCCCTGCAGTATCCAATCCCCTGCTTGCTTTTACAGAAAGAAATGACCACGCGGATGTGCCGCTAGGAGCCCACAGGCCGCCACCAGCCTGAGGCAGCCCGGACAACCTTCCTCCCTCTCCACCTGGGGCATCCATTGCTCCACCCGTTCCCTGAGCCTTGGTCTCCTCCTCTGTCTTGTGGAGGCTGAACATGAACTCTGGAACTGTTTCTCAGCAACTGGGAAAACCCACTGCGTCTGTGGATCACCCCACTGCTGTGCGGCTGAGGGTCCCACTGCTGCCATCCATGGTGTCCCTTTTCAGCACTCCGTCCCCACTTGGCCTTCAGGCCCAGGTGCAGTGGGCAGCTCTGCTCTCCATGCCCTTGCCCAGGAGGAGAAGCGGGGCTCGCCTCGGCCTCTCCCTGGCCTCAGCGAGAGCTCTGCCCAGTGCCCCCGGCAGCCCTGCAGCCCTCTCCTAAGGAGGTCAGCGGCCCCTCTGTCTGCTCCCTGCCCTGCAGCTCTTTTTATTTTGAGGCAGGGACTTGCTAAGTTGCTGAAGCTGGCCTTGAACTTACATTCTCCTGCCTCAGCCGCCAAAATCTGGGATGAGAGGTGTGTCCACTGCACCCAATTTGAGAGGTTTTTAAAAGATGCTTTTCTAACTAGTCAGTAGTGAACCCCCCACCCAGGATGTCTCTGTCCGCTGCCACCAGCCCAGGAAGAATCCCCTCCTGGACATCTCCACAGACTGTTGCCTGCCATTGCGCAGGAAGTTGCCTTTCTTCAGGTGCCTGAGAACTTCCTAGAGAAACCCTTTGTGCCGCCCCCACAGGGCTCAGGACCAAACTCCAAGGACACCTGTTTCCTGCCCTAGGAGGGTGCGAGGGGGGTTATGACCAAAGGAAACCTCACCCTGTACCCAGCTCCACCTTCCAGCCAAGCTGTCACTAGCCTTTGACCCCATGGCCCTCCCCTCCTGACCCCAGCACTGTCCCAGAGCCCCAGGAATTCTGATCGTCTCCAGGTGTTTGGGAGGCTCTCTGCTGAACCATTGCAGGTGACACAGAGGCACTGCCTGAGCTGGGAGCTCCAGGGATCCAGAGACCACCAGGACGTGACCGTGAGCCCTGGGAGGACCTCTAAGGTCACTTTCCCCAGCTGATGCCACCTTCACTCCATCCTACCCTGAGGCCATCCTCCCACCCAGACATGGAGCCTGTGAGCACCCAGGCCTCTGGTCTTCATTCACGTTCCCAGCAGGGCCTGCGGAACAGCACTGCCATGGCCAGTGGGCATCTTGTCCCCAAGGGGCTGGGGAGTCTGAGGCACCACAGTGGCTTCTCAAATAAACATGCACAGTGCATGGTGGCGTTGGAGTCTTGGGGTGGGAGGCCCTCTGCAGTGCTGTCTGGGTCACCTTCCACTCACCAGGAAAGGCAGCATGTGCAGCCAGGTGTCAAGGGGCAGGACAGACAGGGCCTGGCCTTGGGCCCAGGACAAAATCATCCTCTGGGTGCTAGAACCCAGGGCGCTCTACACGATAGGCCCACAGGCCTTGGTTGCCCAGGCTGGCCTAGATCTTGCCATCCTCCTGCCCTAGCCTCGAACTTCTTTTATATATGAAAAAGGTGGAGACAGCAGCAGTCCCCCTTCAGTGTGACACACCTGCAGATGGCCTGTGGCCTGCCATGCTGCAGCTCCCCATCCCTAGAGCGCGCCCTGCCAGGGAAAGGCACTGGCTCCTCAGCACCACTGTGGGGTTGCCCGGAGGTCCTGGGCTGGAGTGCCTGGGCGGAGGAGGGGTGGGCTGTGCCCTGCAAGCTCTTCCAGGGAAAGCCTCCTCCTGGGGCCTCACTCAGCAGGGAACAGACCCCAGCAGGGCACAGATGTCAGACAAGAGCCACTGCCTGCCCGGCAGTCGACGACCTCCGCAGCACCTGGGCCTCCCCCGGTCAAGGCCAGGGAGAGGAAGCAAGCCTCATGAGGCTTGGGTCTGATGTAGATCCCACTTTGCCAGAGCCCACTAGTCTGTGCTGGGGTTGCACATGCCCCACCCACGTGGGCCAGAGCAGCCAGTGTGACCATGGGAGGGGGCCTGTCTCAGCAACCCAGCACCCCTGGGTAGAGGACAGCTGGAGGTGGCGGGGCTCCTTGGTTGTGATTGTTTGCAGTGCTGGTGATGAACCCATGCCTTGTGCATGCTAGGAAGGTGCTAACCCCAGGACCACACCTGCCCCAGAATGTTCTTGATGCTTCTCCCCAGTGGACATGGCCAGGTCATTTTCTGGAGGGCATCTGGGGCTCTGCTGGGTGCTGAGCAGCATCCCTGGCCTCCACGCTCCAGGCCAGGAGCTCCCCAGTGTGGATAGCTACAGGCGTCCCCAGATTCTGCCTGGGGGTAGAGTCGCTCCCATTGGGAGCCTGGTCTAGGGACCAGGGGATTCCAGGGACCCCAAGAACTGGTGCACCCACAACACTGTTTAGCATCCCCTGGCGGACTGTCTGGCTGGCTGAGCCAAGTCTGTTCCTGGACAGGCTGCCACGCCTGCCTGCCTCCCCACCAGTGCTGGCCACTTGAGCCAACAGCTCCTGAGCCCTGAGCAGGGAGCGGGCCCTGGGCCTCCAGGCCCGCTCCGGCCAGCTGCTCTTATCCTCCTTCGTCCTGGATTCCTTCGTCTGCGACCTGTTGTGGGCAGGATGCATATGGGCGCTCAACTTCAGGAGCACTTCAAGTCCAGTCCTGGCCAACGAGGACCACAGGCTGCCTGAGCTGGCTTACCCTCCAGGGCTGGTCCCACTCTGGGCACGCCTCTGCCAGGTGTCCTTCACACTCCAGGCCATTCATGCGCTCTGGACTTACAGTGCTGCGCAGCCACTGCCTCTTCTAGACCCAGAACACTCCCATCACCCCAAAAATGCCCCAGCCTTGCACCTACGAGTCCACCTCCTGTCTCTGGACTCGTGTGTCTGGAAGTCTCCTGTCCCTGGGTCACACGCCATGCCCTTTTGTGTCTGAGCACGAGGTCCTCGAGGTCCATCCACGCTGCAGTGTCATCTGCTCCTTTTTGACGTGGTCCCTAGTCCTGTACGTGGAGGGGCACTGGGCTGTGCAGCCTCTTGGTTTGGTGCCATGTGTGCTGTGCTGCCTGGCAGCTGGTGTTTACTTTGTGCTTCTGCTGACCTGGGTGGCCGACCCAGGGCACACCCTGCCTTCCTAGATATTCCTGGGGCCACTGCCTTCTTCCTAAATCAGGGATGGAAAACAAATACAGCTGACACAGCCCCGCCCCTCCCATGGGAGGGACCCAAGCCACCTGAGCTTCCACCCCTGGGATGGCTGCCAGCCCCTCCCTGGACGGGGCTGGAAAGCAGAGAGGTGGCCAAGCTGCATGGGTGTAGCCTTCCAGCCCCTCCACCCAGGCCCCAGTGCTCATCCACCAAGTGCTGAAAACTTCCCAGGCCATCCACCCGCTGCTGCCCTGGTCTTGACCTCAGTGTGACAGGCACGAGGCTGGCAGAGGCCCACAGCCAGGTCCCCAGAGGGTCATGGCGCGAGGAGGCTGCCAGGGATCTGCACAGCCCTCTGTGAAACCTCCACACCTGTATCCTGGGCTGGATGAGCTATCTGCTGAGAGTCCCGGCCAAATGACCTGGCTCACCCCTGTCAGCCACTCATGCTGAGGAGCCAGCGGTGCTGGTCACTTGTTAGAACAGCCAAGGGAAACCAAGGCCCTCATTTGACACCAAGGCGTCATTTGACACTTGTGAGGGTCCACAGCCTGAAATGGTGATGCAGAGCTGGCTCCCCAGGATGGAGGACATTCAGAGTGCTGTGTGGCTGTCCCTACAACCACCTCCAGAACTTTCCATCTCCCCAAACTGAAGCTCTGTCCCACTGGACACCCAGCCCCTGCTCCACCATGCTGCTCCCTGTCTCTGTGGACCTGAGACTCCAGGGAGCTTGTGCGGGTGGACCCTGCTGCCTGTGACCTTTACTTTGGGCTGTCTGTTACTGAGCACCACATCCTGAGGTCCATTCATGCTCTAGCTTACGTCAGAGTCTCGTTCCTTTTTTCGTTCCCCTGTACTGGGGAATGAACCCAGGAGTGCTCTACCACTGGCCTACAGCCCTAGCCCTTCCGTTTCATTTTTAGAGAGGGCTTTGCTGGGGTGCCCACGTTGACCTGGAACATGTGATCCTCCTGCCTCAGCCTCTAGAGTCTCTGCTGCGCTGCCTCGCCTACTTCACGGCTGAGTGAGACATCGTGTGGAAGGGCCACATTTAAATTAGTAATCATGAACAGTTAGGTTCCTTCTGTCTTGGGTTACTGTGAATAACGCTGCTATGAACTTGGGTGGATAAACACAGGTATAGTTCTCCTACTTAAAAAAAAAATAGTATAAAAGAGATGAGGCAGGCAGGGAAGAAGGGAGGGAGGGAAAATCCTCCACTCCGGGCCAGTGCCTGCGTGTGGGGCGGGCCCGGAGAAGGGCGGAGAGCAGCCAGTCCATCAGTGGAGAAGCTGGGCTGGCACACAGTCACAGGAAGCCAGCAACTTGGCTGTCACCCACACGGGCTGGGGCTGGGATGTCCCACTTTCCCCACGCAGCTACAGGTGTGGGTCTAAACATCTAGAGGAGTGCTGGATTCCGCCAGGGTGGAAGAAATGTGTCTGTGAGCAGCCCTGGGGGCACCTAGAGGAGCGAGTGGAAACCAGATGCAGAAAGGCGTCCCCAGGGAGGCATATGCTAAGGAACTGGTTGTCAGGGCACAGACACCTCCAGAAAGGAGGGTGGTGAAGCGCAGACCTGTGAATTGGTCAGCCCCAAAGGCAAAAGGAACCAGCCCGATGTGGGCCCTGTCCACTCCCCTAGAGCCACACCGGGGACGCTCCAGGCTTGGTACGCAGAGGGTCCCTTCCGCGGTTGTCCTCAGCCAGGGTCCATCAGTAAAGGTTCTTGCCCTGGTTTGTGATTCGTTGCCAGGGACCAATGGGAGCAGAGGGTGGTGCTGGGACAAGCCGTGGCCTGGCCGCTGCACCCACAATGGTGTCTCAGAGCCTCAGCACTTGCCCCTCTGCTGCGGGACCAGCCCTCCAGGCCCCTCCATCAAGGGTAGGGGTTCTTGGAAAGGACATTTCCTGGCCATCTGGTCAGAATGGCTGGCGCAGGAAGCTGACGACCTGGCCCCGAGTCAGTCATACAGCGGGGCTTAGTTAGAGGTTGGCCTCAACCAGGCCCGCTGACCTGCAATTCAACAGGACCCAAGGCCTGTGCCCCCGTCCAGAAGCCCGCGAGGTGAGGCGCGATGCTCGCTGTCCCTTTAAGGGCTCTCCCCGCCTCTTCGCGGGACTCAGACAACCACAATTTCATTGGCTAGACTGTGGTCTTAGTCACGCCCTGGAGTCTCATTGGTCCAGCCCCAGGCTCCACCTCTCACGCCTTCCGATCCCCGGGGATGACGCGAAAGCTTTGCTCTCACGACTGCTCCCCGCCCCCGGAGGATGAGGCCCCAGGCTCCCCAGCCAGCGCGCATGTGCGCGGCCGCCGCGGGTCCCCGAGGCTCCAGGTGGTTCTCTCGAGTCCTCGGCGTCCCGTCCCCCGCCGCCGGTCACCCTGGGTTGGAGGGTGAGGTGTGCCCAGAGGCCGTCCTTCTGGAAGGCGTGGAAACGGGTGTGGCGCCGCGGCGGCCCCGCACATCGGACGGACGAGTGACCGGTGGCCTTGCTGGTCACACGCCCGGCGGCAGGTCGCAGGAGGGTTCGGCAGCACAAGCACAGCAGATCCACTCACGCAGGGCAAAAGCAGCCTGAGCCGGATCCCGGCCTAGCCACCCACGCAGCGCCCGGGGCCCTGTCCCCGGCCCCGCGAGGGCCTGCAACAGTCGGGCCAGCTGACCCGACCTGCCTCGCTTTCCCCCTGTGCAAGATCGGAATAGGGATCCCACCGCGTCCCGCCTGAATGATTCTCCAGCGGCTGCTGCTGCTAATCAGAAGCTGAGGGCCTTGGAGGGACCCAAAACAGTCACTCTCCAGGGAGAGTCCACCGCCGCCACCTCCGGCTCCGGAGGCCCCCACAAACCTCTAGTGGCTTCTTCCTCCACCTCCAGAGCTAGCAGTGCAGGGCCTCCAGTCTCTTGACTCTGACCCTCCTGCCTCCTCTGTGAGAACCTTGTGGTGACCCCAGCTCAGGGTCCTTCACTGATCACAACTGCAGAGACCCTTCTGCCATGAGAGGTGCCAGCCCCCTCTTCCTGGATACCCTAAAAACACCTCTCCAAAGTCAGACCTCTAATATGTTATGCCACAGGTCCTTGGGACCAGGTGACTAGGACCATTCCTGCTCTCTCTGAGAGCCACCCAGGTTTCCAGGGTAATAACTAGGAGGATGTAGAAGGAGGAAGCCAGATGACAATCCAGGTGCTTGGTCCTCGTCATTAGGGCAGGGCGGTGGCAGCCTATGCCCATCTTCTGGGCCAATCCTGCCCAGCCACCTGGCCCTGCCGCTGTGCCTCTTTTGGGGACCAACCCCCAGGGAGTCAGGACATGTGCTGACTATGACCCTGCTATGACCCAGGTCATAGCAGGGCAGGACCCAAGGCTGCTCAGACACAGTAGGACAGGCCCGGCAGCCCAGCTCCTGACCCAGAGTACTGGACAGCAGGCCCTGGCTCCATCACCAGCACTGCTGAGCCACTGGAATTGAGCATGGCCTGAGTCAGTCAGCAGGAAGGGACACTTACAGCCACTTGCATCAGATGGCCCCATGGCCAGGAATGCCAGCTCAGCAGGAGGCCTTTGATGGCCCTGCCATGCCCCTCACTTAACTGGGGACCCTTTTGGAGTTGTGGTTACAATCCCTGTATGGGTGGGGGTGCAGCCCAGGCTGGGTGCTGGACCTGGGGACCCTGGTTCCATCTGCTGAAATCCAGCCTCCTGGGTGCTAACCCTAATCCCTGGGGTGCGGGCATCTGGGCTCTTTCCACACCTGCTTGATGCCTGAAGGCCAGTCCTGCATCCCCTAAGCCTCAGTGGCCAGCTCTGAGCAGGGTAGGAAGGAAGCCAGGCATGCCCTGAAAGGCAGTCCTGTGAGGAGTCCTGAGACGAGGATGACTCTCTAGAGGAAAGAGGACAGCCAGCGCTGTCTTAGAAAACAAGCAGCTAAGAGGGGCGCCAACCCCAGGCCACCGGGATGAGCTGTTGCCAGGAAGCGGGAGGCTGTGAAGGCACCCAGCCTTCTGAGACTATGCAGTCAGCAGAAATGCCCTCTGCAGCCAGGCACAGCAGGGGCCACCCTGCTCTGAAAATGATCCTAGAGGCTCCCAGAAGATAAAAGCAACTCCAGGAGGTAAGGGGTCCATGCCTGTGTGAAATAGGCATCAAAGCAACCCACAGTCCCCTTCGTCTTAGGAGCACAGAGCAGCACACAGCCAGGGGGGGACCGAAGATGGGAGTGGCCCCTGGATCACACATGCAGGGATGATAAGGGGACTGGCTGTACTTGGAGCCTGATGAAGGGCGCAGGTAGGACTGGAGTCCCGCCTCTGGCTCCATGACCTGGAGACCGAGTCCTGTCCACCCCGCCAGTGCCATAAAAGCTCTTCCCCTGTGTGCTGACTCCAGCGAACGCCCTGCCCCACGCGCCCACCAGTAAACACTTGCCCGCGTGCATCTCTGGATCCCAGAACCCAGGATGGAAAACCAGCACCTGGCCTGCACTTGGGCACCACCGTGGGCACAGGAACGCACTCAGCCCTCACGCCCAGCTCGGCTGCAGGCTTGGCGCTGGCCTTCAGGGGCTCACACAGGCCCACACCAGACGATTGTGGGAGGCAGGGTTGCCAGCTAAAAGGCAAGGTGCGTTTGAGATAGTCCTGAGCTCCCTCGATGTGGTGGCGCATGCAGGGCCCGCTTACCCCTAGGGTATCTCCGCAAAATGTGTTGTTGGTCTGAAGTTCAGTACTAACCGGACTTCCTGTATTTTTGCTTCCCAAACCTGGGGCCCTGCCTCCTGGTTGTGGAGGCCCTGAGCTGCCCAGGGGTAAACTCAACAACAGCCCCAGCTCTGGGGGCAATGCCCTTCTCCAGCTGAAGCCAGGGCCCAGGCACCAGTCAAGATGTCTGGGTCTCCTCCAGAGCTTGGGGGTGACCCTGCGTCCAACACAGGCTGCAGACCCCCCAGCAAGGTGAGCTTCTTAAGGCTGCAGGACCCCTGAGAGAAAGCAGGGACTGCACTTGGGGCAAAGGACACCCACACTGCCTTCTGCCTGGGCCAGGAAGGGGTCTCCACAGAGCAGGCTGAGTGCTCTGGGCCTCCACCCCTTGGTGCCTTAGGCAGATGCACTGCTCTGTTGAGCCTGTGACCCTTCATTGTCCTCCCACAGGGTGGGCCTCAGGAAGCAGGAGTCAGGCTGTGCCCAAGGGTCCCTTCCCAGCTGTGGGGCCTGGGCAAGTGACCATGAGGATGGCAGGTAGCCTGGGGCCCAGGATACCCTGGGGTTGGCCCACAGGAAATGAGACTCATCCGTGGGCATTTTGTGGGACCCAGGCGACTCTGCCACGGCCCAGGAGACCCTGGTCTTGGGACACCTGACAGGCCATCTACAGCAAGGGCCAGACCAAGCTGGCTGGGGGTCTCTCGTGGGAAGAGGGGGTGCCTGGTGCTGATGACCAGTGAGGGAGACAGCAGGTGCATGAAGGGCCCATCCCGTGCGAGCTCCCAGCCCACTCCCATCAGCCAGGCCCCCGGGCCTGCCCTGCCCCCAGTGCACCCTAAAGGAGGATGGGGTCAAGGTCCAGCAAACCACTTCTCACTTGCACCATGCAGCGATGCCCGTTAGTGCCCAAATGGGGAGGGGCTCAGCTGCCAGGACAGAGCGTGAGGCCTGGGTGGGGGACATCTGCAGGCCCACAGCCCAGGCCTCAGCCCTGCCATCAACCTGTGGCCTCAAACAGGATGGGTGGGGAGACTTCCCAAGATAGGAAGCCTGGACCTTGGCCTGGGAGAGCTCCCTGGCCAGAGATGGGGGCTCTGAGGGGTGAGAGGGAAGAAAACAGAGGTCCCCCAACCAGGGCCTGGGCACTCTGCAAGTGGCCCCAAACCACTCCTGGGCCCGGCGCACAGGATGGGACTGAGGTGCCTGGTGGCAGCACCAGAGCCGGAGAGATGGGACTGCTCTGTTCTGGTCCCTGGAGCTGCACACCTTTAGGTGTGGTTTGTTAGTGATGAGGCTGGGTGTGCAGGGCAAGCAGCAGGGAATTCTGCCAACTGATGCAGGGTGCTGGCACCCACAGCTGCGGCCTCATTTCCTGTTTGTCCTCATTTTGGGGACCAGCACCTCCAAGGACTTTCTGCTCAGTGGCCTCAGGCTGGCTGTCTCCCAGGACAGCCCTAAGTCCTCTCTAGGGCTGTCCAGCTCTGCTAGGGGCATGGTGGGGACCTCTTCCTGGGCCTTGCCAATCCACTCTGCCAGCCCTGTGCCCTCTGTTCTTTGCCCTGGCTGGTGCCCCGGTCACCTCCCCGGCCCCGCCACAACCACACTCAGGAAGGATGGAGGAAACGGAAGTGTAGAGGCCAGGACCCAGCTTCCTGCCCCCTGCCTGGGGGCGCTGCTTCCCCTTTCAGAGGCCTGAGAGACCCCCTCAGGCTGAGACAGATGGCAGCCCTCCTGCTGGCCTGGCAAGCATTCCTGCTGGGAGGCCCCTGGCACCTTGCAGCCCTAGGAGCTCGACTTGTAAACAGGGTGCCTATGAGGAGGAGACATGGCTGGCTGGGCGGGTGGCCGGGGGTGGGGGGGTGGGGTGGTGGTGTCATGGAACAGCAGGGCCATGCAGCAGCGGGCAGGAGGCTATCCTTTCCCATTCCCGCTGGCTGCCTTCACCCAGATACAGGCCAGGCCAGGGCCCTGCTGCCTATGGGAGGCCACCCCTCCTGGCCCCAACACACATGCTGGGCTGAGGGGCTTGGGCCAGTCTGCAGGGGTATCCCACCTGTCCCACCTTGGGATGTATGCTGGTCGAACCTGCACGCACTTGCACAGCCCTGCCCATACCACAGACACACGGGAGTGTGGGAGACTGCTACTCAGCCTGCCATCCCAACAGCTAGGGAGGCTGAGGCAGGAAGATCACAAGCTGGAAACCAGCCAGCCTGTCTCAAACTGAAATATGAAGTGCTGGGGCTGGAGGGGTGGCTCAGTGGTTGAAACACTTGCCTGGCATGCGGGAGGACACGGGTTCCAACCCCAGCACCACGCATACAACAAACTGTTGGAGCAACGAAAACCACTTGAAAAACTAAATAAAATTGATTCTCTGTCTCACTGTCCTTCTCTCTTCAAGGGCTGGGGACCAACACATACCACCACTGTGCCTTGGGCATGCAGGGGAGTGCCAGTCCCTTCAGCACTCACACCCTGCAGGCTGTCCTTGAGGCAGCTTAGGACTTGGCTGACATGAAGGTGGGAGCAGGGATCTCATCTGGGTGACCCTGCAGCTTCCCAGATATCTGGGGACATTTGTGGCTGTCACCACTGGGGTGTCCAGATCTGGAGTGGGTAGAGGCCAGGGATGCTACTTAACACCCTGCAGGGCCCAGGACACCACCCCAGATAATGATCCCAGCCCTGTGCCCACGATGCTGAGGGGGATCCTGGGCAGCAGGAACCCAGGGCCAGGGACACTTTCCCATCGCTGAGTTTCTTCAGTTTCCCTCCCTGCAGATGAAGCCCCTAAAGGGCACCACCTGTTGGAGCTGTGGGGGTAGCTGATGTCTGGCCCTGGCGAACAGGGGCCCTCAGGCTCCCCAATTAGGCCAATATGTGAGCTGGGCTGCACTGGAGGGAAGGTGCAGGGCAAGACCCCAGTGCAGGCCCATTCTGTGGCAGGACGGGCACACCCACATCCATCCCCACTTGAGGGTGATCAGAGGTGACCCCCACCCAGGAACACACAGCATAGCCACACACTTCCTGTCCTGGGCTGAGCTGTGCCCCCAGAAAGACCTGTGAGGGACTTCATGGGGAAGCAGGGGCTCTGCAGCTGTAATTAGTAATGATGAAGCCCTCAGGGCAGGCACTGGTGAAGAGACTAGTGTTCTTAGAAGGGGAGGTACATTGGGACAGACACACAGGTAGGTGGCCGCTAATGGCCACAAGCCAAGGGTCACCAGAGCTCCCAGGAGCTGGGGATCAAGGAGAGCCCTCCCTGGAGCCCCTGGGGGCAGCGCAGCCTTGCACAGCCCTGGACCCTAGACTTCTGGGCTCTATTCACACCACCCCAGCTTGTGGTCACTTATCCCATGAGCCCTTGGAAGCCCACACACCTCCTGGGCTGGGCAAAAGCCATAGGTAAGGATGGACATTCCTTCTTGTCCTGCCTGTGGGCCCTGGCCTCTCCTCTCACCTGGCGGTAGTGTGTGGAAGGCAGAGGAGTGGAATCTGTCTCAACCTCACTCTGGTGTCCTCGCTCCCCACACCTGGACAATCCTAGGCACACACACATATGCGCATATGTGCCTGACACTCCAGCACAGCCAGGGCCCTGCATTGGCAGGGCCTGGGCATGCAGAGGGCAGAAATAGGCTTTCGTGGAACTGATTTGGAGGGGGCAGGCCCATCTGTACCTGTCCACACACAAAGCACAGTTGTCCTGTGCTTTTGACCCCTCCACACAGAGAAGGCCCTGACCTGGACAGCCAGGCAAGGCAAGGGGGACATGGGAAGGAGGGGGTGAGGTCTTTCCTGGACAGGCAGACCTAGCAGTCCTATCCCAGACACCTGGAGCCAATGTGTTCAGGGGTGCACGGACACACACACACACACACACACACACTCCCATGCAGAAGACAAGAGGGCCAGGGGCTCCCGCTGCCCATCCTTCTTTTGCCAACATTTGTGGAACACCAATGTGGGGGGTGGCTGGGGACTGACTGAGGAGTCCCCCCCAGGTTCCAACAAATGCCCCAGGGGTCATTCAGCCCCTATGGCTTCAGCTGTGGCCTTCAGGACAGCGATCAGAGACTGCCCAGCACGGAAGGGGCCCATCCAGCTTCAGGTCAATAGGCCTCTCTGAGCTCAGGGCCTGGTTAGGAACAGCAGAGATAGGTGGTGGAAGGCTTCTGGAAGGACAAGATGAGGCTGGAGAGGAGAGGCCACCGTTCACAGCTGGTGAAGCCCCTCATTGCCTAAGGCTGGGACCGCAAGAGGAGGCTCTAAGGCAAAGCCTGGTTCGGTTTTGCCTCCTGTCTTGACCTCCCCCTTCCTAGCAGCTCCTTCCAGGACTGAGGAAGGGTCCTTCAGAGACCCCAGTCCCCACCCCCTCCTCCGCCAACAACGGGAGGTGCCTGCTTCCGGAGCGCAGGTGGTCTGCTGGGTTAGGATGTAGTGCTGGTGGTGCCCAGTCCTGCAGTACTAGGAGGATGGACGGCAGGACCTCATGAATCGTGGAGGGATTGTGCGAGGGGGTCAGCTTCCCAGCATCAGGTTACTGCAAGATGAAGTCATGGCAGGTTGTACAGCAGGTACGTTGCTCAAAGGCGTCAGGATCCTAGACCTAGGCCAAGGCTAGGGGGTGTTGCCCTGCCCGGGGCCTGACAGAAGCACCCGGCTCAGTATCAGGGCTCCCCTAAGCTTCAAGCAACGTAAAACAAGCCCACGTAAACCCACACCACCAAGAGGGCTGCCTGGGTTCAGCTCCAGCAGCTCAGCTCGCTGTATTGCGCAGGCGCGCGAGATGCGGCGCGAGGACGCCAGCGTCCGGGACGCAGCCGCACTCGGCAGCCGCTCCACGCTCCGCCTCGCCGCCGCGGGGGCGTGTCTTAGGGCGGGGCTTGTGTGGGGGCGGGGCCAGGCCGGCCGGGCCTATAAAGGCGGCGGCGGCGGCGGCGCGCCCGGCTCCTCTCGGCGGCGGCGGCCCAGGCGGAGGAGTCCGCGGTGGCGGCGGTGGCGGTGGCGGCGCTGTTCCCCGCGCGGTCCGCGGAGCGGGGTCCGGGTTGTGCGACGTCGGGCGGCGGTGGCACTGCGGCCCCGGCCCGAGCCCGACCCCGACCCCGGTGAGCGCGGCCCCGGGCGGCCCCGAGGACCCCAACCCGGGCGCGGAGAACGGGCCCCACGGAGCCCCGGCCGCGCTCCCTGCGGGCGGGCCGCCACCGCTCACCGCCCTCCCTTTGTCTGCTCCGTCCGCAGGGTCCCCTCCCCGGCCGCCCCCCGCCCACGGGCCGCCCCCCGGGCCCTGTGTCCCCTCCCCCGCTGGCGGGGCCCGGACGGAAGATGGTGCAGAAGAAAACAGCCGAACTTCAGGGCTTCCACCGTTCGTTCAAGGTGAGGGCCAGGTCAGTTTGGGGGCGCAGCGAGCTGGACCACTGGAGTGGCCGGTGGGGAGGCAGAACCCACCCCGGAGGCTCGCGGGGGCCCCCTTGCCAGTGCCTGCCCCCAGCCGGGTGTGCACTGGACTGGGTGGTCAGCAGGCCCAAGCCCTGTCCCCACTGTGGCTCGTGGGGTCTCTTCCAGGAATCCTAGGCAGGGCTGGGAGACTCCTACGTGGTGGTTCTGTGCCCCCACAAGCACTAGCCAGGTGTGTGCTGGTGGTGGTGGCTCCGCAGGCTACAGCCCAGCCCTCTAGCTCTGCGTGTGGTCCCTCCTGGAATCCCAGGCCAGGCTGGTGCCCTCTGCAAGCCCCAGCTGGTAGTGCGTTGGTCGTTGGTCAGGAGGGGGTCAGCAGGCCAGTCTCCTCCCCACTTCTGTTTGGCTGGTTGGAATCTTTCTCCAGGAATTCCTGGCCCCCTGTTTGATCCTGGCTCCCACCCCCAGGTGGCCAGTGAAATGTGAGGGTGGACCGGACCCCTTCCCAGACACCCCAGGCCCAAGCTCTGTTTCCTCTCCAAGCGGGAAGTTTCAGCAGAGGCTCTGTGGTGGCTGTAGCTGCTGAGTCCTGGTCTCAGATGAGCGAATCTGGGGGCGGTGAGGAGGGCAGGTGCTGGGCAGGGGCCCTTGTGGGGCCTGGCCCAGGGGACGCAGTGATGTCAGTTTGCCCGCCCCACCCCACAGCCGGGTTATGTAATGGCTTCCCTGGGCTTCCTTGGGCAGGGACCTGTTGCCCGGTAGAGGAGGCAGAAGGCATGTTTGTGTGTGTGGTGTGGGCACACATGCACCACTGTGGGAGGAGCATGCAGAGCCTGGGGAAGAATTCCCAGTCCAGCCAGTGTCCCTGGCCAGCTGCCCCACCCCTGCCCCACATGCCTGTCATCCTTGTTTCCCTCTAGGGCAGCCATGGCCATGTCCCACTGGGAGTGTCCAGGACTGGGCAGTAGAGGGGTGAATCTGATGTCACCTGCAGTGGTCTTTCCCCTCCTAGGGTTGGGTGTGAGCCAAAACAGGGTCAGCACAAGGGGCCAGCAAGGCAGCCAAAGCCAGCCTGAGTTTTCTGGATGGTTCCAGCTGCCTCCTGGCAAGGCCTGCTGACTGGAGGCCCCCAGCCAGACCCAGGACATTCTGGGTAGGCCTGCCCACACTGCTCAGGACTGCCCGGCAGCCCTCCTGGGAGTTATTACCGTTGGAGCCCCAGGGTGGCAAGAGGGGTGCTTGACAGTCCTGACTGAGGTGGCCTCCCAGGGTCAGGGCCTGTCCATGGGAGGAGACTCCTCCCACAACCCACCTCACCTTCCCTGCAGCCCAACCCCTTCCTGTCAAACAGCAGGGAGGCACATCTGCCAGACCTCTTGTGTTGTTTTAGTTTGCTTCTGGTGCTGGGGTCAAACCTGGAGTCCTGGCACGACTGAGCCACATCCCCGTTCTCTTCATTTTAGGATCCAGGGGTGTCTGTGCCTTGTGTCCTGGCCCAAGTAGATCTGTCCCTTCACAACTGTGGCTCTAGCCATCCTGTCTCAGCCTTCTTGAGTTGGAGGCTGTGACAAGCATGTGGGGATAGTGATCAGAAAAGCCCAGAGGCCTAGACTGGGTCCTGAACTCCTCTAGGTCCTTTCCCCGTTGTGAGTTTCTAAGAACTGGGGGCAGCCACCCTTCCTGTCTTTTTTTTTTTTAAAGAGAGAGGGACAGTGAGAGAGAGAGAAACAATTTTTATTTAGTTTTTCATGTGGCTTTGTTCCAAGACTTCATTGAGTACATGGTGCTGGGGTTTGAACTTGCGTACTCGCGCATGCCAGGCAAGCACCGTAAACCACTGAGCCACCACTCCAGCCTTGTCCCTCCTGTCTTATGACACTCGCAAGGGTAAGGTCACTAGCCAAGGTCAGAGAGCAGGTGTTCTGGCTTTCCTCTGACCTGGAAACGCACGCCCACCCTTCTTTGCAGTTGCCCCAAGTCACCAGGTTCAAGGCTCTTACGAGTACTCTGAGTGCTAGACAGTGTTCCTGCCTTCCTGTGGGGCTGGCAGGTGCCCCCTCTCCACCTGCCTCGCAGCTCTCTAGGGCAGTGTGGTGGGGAGGCAGGGAGACTAGCACTTGCTTCTCCTTCTACCCACTGCGCTCAGGTCCAGGCAGCTTTTTCTCCTCTGCTTGCATTTTCTGCTGCGGGGTCCTTCAGGGTCTCCTTTCTACCTGATGACGCTCCTGTCAGAGCCCTGCGAGTGGTCTCAAGACCCAGAAAGGGACAGTGACTTGGCCCAGGTCTCTTGGTAGCAGTGCTGCATTGCTCAGCCCCCACAGCGGCTACAGGCCCCCCATGGCCCAGAGCACCTGGTTCTTGAGGTGGCAGGGCTTAAGTGAGAGGGACCAGGGAGCCGGGCAGGTCCTCAGGCTTCCTGCCTTGCAAGGCCTGCCTCTTCACACAGGGACCAAGACGAGGCTCTGGGCCCTCCATCCTCCCTCCTGTCCTGGGGCTGCTTTGCTCCCTCTTCCCCAAGCTCCAAGCTAGATTTGAATCCTGGCCTCCACAGACTCCTTCCTAAAGGAGTGGGCTTCTCAGCTGGTACCGGGCTCCCTGCAGGAGTGGCAGGCTGACCTGGACCGTGCAGGGCCTCGCATACTCGTGCTCATGCGTACCACACCTGTAGGCCCGAGTCAGGAAAGATGCATCTGGAGCCTGGCCACAGCAGGTGCAGTGCCGTGTTCCCCAGGGTGGGGGTTGATGGTGTGCACAAGATAAGAAGGATCTGGACGCACAGAGCAGTTGTTGGAGGGTGCTCCAGGCAGCCATGGGGCACAGCACAGGTGTGGAGGAGGTGGCACCTATGTAGGGGCAGAAAGGCCAGAAATGCCCTTACCCCAAAAACCAAGAGCCATGGTGAGGGTCCCCTGGGTAGGGCTCATCCACGCCAGTGCAGCCACAGACCTGTGGGAATGCAAGCTAGGAGTCCTGCATGGTGGCTCCTGCCCTCCCACTGCCTGGCTGCCGTGATCCCCACATCCTGCCTACAAGGTCAGCCCTGAGGTCACATGTCTGGGGAGGCTGTCCCCATTCTGGAGATGAGCAGACTGAGGCACAGGACCTGGCTTGGCCCCTGCGTGACTCAGCCCTGTCCTGGTGGTAGAAGGCCAGGTTCCTCATGGTCAGGCAGAGACAAGGCTTCTCTCCGTGTACTTGAAGACACTGGGTCTCCATTGTTCTCTGGGTAGGGTCCCGGACCCCATCCTTGGTTCTACCCACTCCATCTCAGGTGCTCCTCCAGTAGCAACAATCACAAATGTCCCCAGATATCACCCAGTGTCTCCTGAGGGCATCTCCTGGAAGTAGGAGATCCATGGACCCCTGAGAAGTGGCATCCCATGACATGTGCCCTATTGAAGCCCTAGGTGCTGCCCATACCGAATGGGGAGGGAGAGAGGAGGTCAGCTGGGGAGGCTGGGGTCCCCTCAGAATTGTGCTCCTAGTGTGAGTAGGGATGCGACTAGGCTTTTTCCTGGGCACCAAGGGGCTCTTGCTTTTCCACTGTTGACATTTGGGTCAGTTGTGCTACGTGTGGGCTGTTGTGGCCTGGGCCTGAGTGCTTTCTCCTCTCCTGTCCCCTGCAGGGGCAGAATCCTTTCGAGCTGGCCTTCTCCCTAGACCCAGCCCAGCACGGGGACTCAGACTTCAGTCCGCAGTGTGAGGCCCGACCTGGTAAGGGCCAAGGGGAGAGGGCACTGCACCCAGAGTCACCTGTGGCAGTGGGTGAGGGCTGGGCCCGTGGGAAGGTGGGTCAGGCAGGCCAGCACCTTTCTGAGCCTGTGGGCTTCCCGAACAGACATGCCCACAAGCCAGCCCATCGACATCCCCGATGCCAAGAAGAGAGGCAAGAAGAAAAAGCGGTGCCGTGCCACCGACAGCTTCTCGGGCAGGTTTGAAGGTGAGTGAGGCCCAGGCTCGGGGCGGGAGTGGCCACCCCACAGTCCTCACCCCTCCCTGTATTCGCCAGACGTCTACCAGCTGCAGGAGGATGTGCTCGGGGAAGGGGCTCATGCCCGCGTGCAGACCTGCATCAACCTCCTCACGAACCAGGAGTATGCGGTCAAGGTTAGCTGCTCCCCACTCCTATCCAGAGGCTGGCGCTGGCTGGCCAGGGTGGGTGGTGTGCAAGTTCCAACCAGCCATCTGGGGCAGTGTCTGACATGCCCAGGGCTTGGCGACTCAGGCTGTCCCTGGGAATCCAGGTCAGTCCCCAGATCCCCTCGGGAAGTAACAGTGAGGGCTGGGCAGAGGGCACACCAGTACCCCCCACCAGCATCTCTGGGCATGACAAGCACTTAAGAGGATTGGTTACAAAGACCAAAAAGCTGGGGCTGGGGCTGGAGCCGTGGCTGAGCAGTTGCGGCACTTGCCTGGCATGTGTGAGAACCTGGGTTCAAGCCCCAGTGTTACGTACACAACTGTTGGAACAACAAAAAACTAAGATTGATTCTCTCTCATTGTCCCTCTCTCTTAAAAAAAAAAAAGACCATGGTGGGGGTCTCTGCATTTGGGAAAACCCAGTGCAGGTCCATGCACACTTCCTGTGTTCCCCCAATGCATGAGTATGTACAAGAGGTCTGGAAGCAGAGCCCTTAAGAGGCCTGGCATGGCCTTATGACCTGGCAGGCCAACTGGTCAGATCCTGTCCTGGGAAACCTTAGGCTTCCCTCGTGACTACATCCCATCCGGGTGCTAGGCTGGGCAGGCTCACAGCAGGGCTGCCTGCCCAGGAAGGAGGGCCAAGTACTCCCTCTAAAGACCCTGGTGGATATCCGGGCCCTGTCAGTGGCTCCTGCAGCTGAAGTGACAGGAGGAGGAAGAGGAGAGGTGGCCATCCTGTCGGATTAGGGAGGTGGGAGGCTTGTCTGCCAGAAGCTAAAGGAAGTTATTAGTGGGATGTGGGAGCCAAAGCAATGGTCCCTGCTCCCTGGAGCTCATGGGCTGAGGTGGCAGGTGGGAACATGGACCTGCAGACAGGACCATCTGAGTGCTCGCCTAGTGCCCCTGCAGGGCAGCCTTCCTGTTCTGTATGATATGTGGGGGAACTGAGGCTTGGAGGGTGGGTAGCCTGAGTGACACTGTGTCCTGACTGCCTCCATGACCCTTGCCACGACCCAGGGGGCCTCCTGGTGATGGTATCAGGGCTGTGGCAGGAAGTAGCTGGGATCTAGGCTGGTGGGGCAGGGCGGCCAGACTGCCCTGGAGGTATTTGGGGAGCAAGGGACTCTTGCCAGGACTGGCCACACTCCTCAATGAAGTAGGGGTCCTAGCCAGCTTCCCCAGGGACAGGATGAGGTCCAGTTTAATCCGGAACCTGGGGAGTATCCTCTGGACTTGGCACTCAGCAGTGGATTGCATAACAGTAATGTCTCATGAAGCCTCTTGCTGGGACAGGTGTGTTTGATAGCAGACACGAGAGACAGCATACTAGCAGCGTACACTTCAATTTCTTCCTGCAACCAGGCGGCCGTGGTGGGCACGCAGCCCTGGGCATGTGAAGTCACCCAGTGAGGGGAGCCAGATGTTTCTCTGGGTAGAGAATCCCAGTAGGGGCTGGGGAGGGCTGGCAGGCACCTCTGACCCCACTGTTCTGAGAGATGTGGCTGGTGGCACACTCCAGTGCTTTGAGCTACTGGGAGAGGGCATAGGCTACAGAGTTGTGTGCTGGCTTCCTCAGGCGCTGGGGTCCTGGGAGGCTGGGCCAGCTAGTGGCCAGGCGGCTGACCAGGGCAGGCCTGAAAGACTCAGGCTAATGGGTCCAGTGGGGCCATCTGCCCAGGCTGGCCCAAAGCCAGGGAGGCGGGACTGGGTGTTGCAGCCGCATGGCAAGTGGGACCGGCTGGGCTGGCAGCCAGGTGCCAGAGGCCTCCCTAGTTCCATGGTCATGTGGGAGCCAGTCGTCTGGGAGCAAAAAACTGTGGCTGACTGGCCTGCTGAGGGTTGCAGCCACCCTCCTCCCAGTGACCTCAACCCCCTGCTGCAGAGGCCCCACCCTAGAAGTGCCTCTCAGTGCTGCCATGGCCATCCGGGTGGAAAGCTGCCCCCACCTGCGTTTTTCTCTGCCTTTTGTTCCCCTGGTGGCTGCTGGCTGAGGCAGCACCCCCCATCCCACCCCCAACCCACCCCCGCCCCGCCTGTGCTGACATCGCAGTCCTGACCTCTAGCCAATTCTGGGCCCACAGAGGAGAGCTTCGCTTTCCCGAGCTGAAGGTCTTGATCACTGATGGTGGAGTTGCAGGAGGGGTTCAGGGCCAGTTTCTGCCAGGGGCCTGCCTGTCCCTCTCAGGCTGTGGAGTGTGTGGTGGTCCCAGGCGGTGTGTCCCCCCACCCATTTCAGATCATCGAGAAGCAGCCAGGCCACATTCGCAGTAGGGTGTTCCGGGAGGTGGAGATGCTCTACCAGTGCCAGGGGCACAGGTAAGGTGACGTCTCATCACATTGCCAGGCTCCCAGCCATCTTTCCATGCTGAATAGACCTGAGCATCAGATCACCCAGCAGCAGTCTGCTGGCCAGGCACACCCTGGGCAGTGTGGGTGGGCCCAGGGGCAGGCCTGCAGATAGGAGAGGGCTAGTGGGTGCACTGGGGCCTCAGGAAGCCTCAGCTCCTCTCCTGTCCTCACCCCTTCCCCAGGAATGTTCTGGAGCTGATCGAGTTCTTTGAGGAGGAGGACCGTTTCTACCTGGTGTTTGAGAAGATGCGGGGTGGTAGGTAGGGGCTCCAGGTTGGGGAGTGGGGGCACTGGGAGACAGTTCCAGCTGGGTCCTTAAGTGATGGGGGCTCATGGACACCAGAACCTTCCAGAGGGTGGGAATTTTCTGTCCACATTGGCTCAGGGGCAAGGATTTCAGACCCAGAGTGGGGAGCGTCCCTGCCAGGGTGGAAAGGGTACTGGACACTGGCCCAGGGACCTTGGAGGTGACCCATGTTCTTCCTTGACATGGCCTTCCCCCAGGCTCCATCCTGAGTCACATCCATAAGCGCAGACACTTTAACGAGCTGGAAGCCAGCGTGGTGGTGCAGGATGTGGCCAGCGCTCTGGACTTTCTGCACAACAAAGGTGGGTGGAGGGTCCTGGGGGGTCCCTGCAGGGGACTCCTGGAGATGCCCCCACCCTAATCCCTCCACCACTTCCCTCAGGCATCGCCCACAGGGACCTAAAGCCGGAGAATATCCTCTGTGAGCACCCCAACCAGGTGAGGCAAGTCTCCATCCAGCTTCCGTGGGGGTCACCCTGGGAGTGGCCTTCCCTGCTTGGCAGGGCTGGACTCTTCCCACAGCCCCACGCCGATTCCCCCCAGGTCTCCCCCGTGAAGATTTGCGACTTCGACCTGGGCAGCGGCATCAAACTCAACGGGGACTGCTCCCCCATCTCCACCCCAGAACTGCTTACCCCTGTGAGAGTCTGCACAGTCAAGGGCGCCCCAAAGCGTGCAGGGGAGGGCGGGGCACGCAGCTTGCAGAAGCTGGAGGTGCCTGGGCCGGCCCTACGGCGCCTGTCGCGGAGCCCTAGGCAACAGCTGCTGATTGGCTGGTGCCGCAGTGGCGGGGCGGGGCTGCTTCCCTTCACCGGGTGATAGTGGATGCCCCGCGGGTTCGAGCACCTGCTGATTGGGCGGGGCGGGCTTCAGCCGCGGCCTCTGAGTGGGTGTGCCGTGCGAGAGGGCGGGGCTGACGGCGATCCTTGCCCCTGCAGTGTGGCTCCGCAGAGTACATGGCCCCCGAGGTGGTGGAGGCCTTCAGTGAAGAGGCCAGCATCTACGACAAGCGATGCGACCTGTGGAGCCTGGGCGTCATCCTCTACATCCTGCTGAGCGGCTACCCGCCATTCGTGGGCCACTGTGGCAGCGACTGCGGCTGGGACCGCGGGGAGGCCTGTCCTGCCTGTCAGGTGTACCCCCTCTCCTGGATTGCCCTCATGTGTGTGCCCCTGTGCCCCAGGCATCTG
Organism: Aplodontia rufa; assembly: GCA_004027875.1. NCBI lineage: Eukaryota > Metazoa > Chordata > Mammalia > Rodentia > Aplodontiidae > Aplodontia > Aplodontia rufa. Next base: position 99,477 of record PVKS010003620.1, read on the forward strand.
TCCCTGATTGGTTCTGCAAGGTAGTGCTAGATGTCCTTCCTGGGTTCCCTGGCCTGAGGGAGGAGACAGGCATGCTGGTCAGAGCTGAAGGTTAGCAGGACTGGCTGGGTTGACAAGTGGGGGGCCTTCTGTCCAGCGGGTGAAGTTCATTATCTGTGACTTGATGTCCCCCTGGGCCAGGCCCCCTGAACTCCTTTCTGCGGTCAAGCGGTCAAGCTGCGTCTGGCAGAGCATTAAAGCCACCTCCAGACACCTGTTCCTCAGTTTTCTTTGCACCCCCCAGAGCTCCAAGCCCTCACAGCAGGAATTAGGACCTTAACCTTCTGCAGCCCTCCCTCCTGCAGTCCAGGTGGCTGGGTCGGGGGACCCAGTTGAAGCTGTCAGTCTGCCATTCCGATCTGCCCACTGGGTGACAGGTGTGTGACCTCAACCTTGTAGCCTGCCACTGACCCTCATACTCCTGCTCTAGAACATGCTGTTTGAGAGCATCCAGGAGGGCAAGTACGAGTTCCCCGACAAGGACTGGGCCCACATCTCCTTTGCTGCCAAAGACCTCATCTCCAAGCTGCTTGTCCGCGATGCCAAGCAGAGGCTGAGCGCTGCCCAAGTCCTACAGCACCCCTGGGTGCAAGGGGTGAGCCCCAGGGCCTAGGAGGGAATACCCAACCCCCTGAGCTCCTCCTTCTGTTGGGTTTGGGAGTCTCACAGCAAATATATGATGGAGAGTTCAGCCTGGACACTTGGCTGCAGGGGTGGGTCAAAGGTGTCTCCTGGGGCTACATTGCCAAGGCACAGTCTGAGGCCATGGGGCATAGCTGAAATGTCTCTGCCTGCCCCATGGCCTGGTAGGGGGGCTCACAGGAACAGCTGCACAGAGAATCCTGGTCTGGTGGGGCCCTGTTCCCAAGAGCCACAGGACACCTATAGTGCAGCAAGGTTGGATCAGCCAGGCAGTACGGGACAGCCAGCCTCAGGAGCAGGGCCCAGCCCAGCCAGAGCAGACTCTGACCTGGCATTTATAGTCCAGCCCCGTCCTTTTGCCCACCCCAGGCTGGGCCTCCAATCTAGGAAGGGCCAGGTATTTCTCCAGGTCGAGTTCGTCAGAGCTGGGCACTTTCCCAAGGGGGTGAGACCACCAGGGAACTGGGCTTTACTAATCTATGCTGGGATCCCTTGGGGTTTCATAGGCAGATGACAGCCCCATATTCCCCCCAGGAGCATCCAGAAACCTGTGAGCTGAGGGCAGTGGGGAGCTAGGGATGGGTTTGGGCTGGAATCTGTCAGGAGCCATAGCACCCCCACTGGTGGGTCCCTGGTCCTGCACCCTCCACCGCCTGGCTCAGAGCTGCAGGCTCCCTGGGGCCTATGGGGTGGGTATGATGCAGCTGTATTGCTGTTCTCTTCTTCAAGCAATGTCCAGGTGGTGGAGGGTGGGCTTTGGGCTTTCCTTGGCTGGATCCCCATTAGCCCTTGGGGACACAAGCCAGGGGACCTCGGGGTGGGCCTTGTCTGCTTTCTAGCCCCTGAGTCTGCCGTCTTATTGCAGTGTGCCCCAGAGAACACCCTGCCCACGCCCATGGTCCTGCAGAGGTGAGGCCCATGGAGGCTGGGAGGTTAGGGGGGCTTGAAAGGTCAGAAAAGTTTCTTTGAGTGGAGAAGGGACACTTAAGCTCTTGCATGTCCTTGTGCCGGTTGACCTCATACAGGTCCTGGCACCCAGAAGGGCCCAAGGGTTGGGAGGAATTGCAGTCCCTGGGGTCCCTGGAGGGAGGCAGGGAAGGATGTACCCTTGCTGTTCACCTCTGCAGGAATAGCTGTGCCAAAGACCTCACGTCCTTCGCGGCTGAGGCCATCGCCATGAACCGGCAGCTGGCTCAGCGTGAGGAGGACGCGGCTGAAGAAGAGGCTGCGGGCCAGGGCCAGCCCGTTGTCATCCGACCTACCTCACGCTGCCTGCAGCTGTCCCCGCCCTCTGAGTCCAAGCTGGCCCAGCGGCGGCAGAGAGCCAGCCTGTCCACCGCCCCTGTGGTCCTTGTGGGGGACCATGTGTGACCCCCCGCCCCTCTCTGTACATAGGTCACCCCCTTTCCCATCAGATCTGAAGGTCTGGAAGCCGTGGCCAGCTGGGACCAGAGCCCTCTGGCTGCGATTGCCCGGCTCAGCTGCCTGGGGGGTTTCGTAGAAGGTTTTCACTGTTGGTTTTTCTTCCCCC
>PVKS010003621.1:0-101649 GCA_004027875.1 Aplodontia rufa
AATCTTCACCACTTCCTTTGTGTCTAGAAAGATTGAGAACAGCCAAGATGTAGTGAAAGGAGCATCCATCTGAAATTCAGAAGATTAAAATGTCTAATTCTGCTCTGCAGTTGAATACAAGTGAAAACTTAAACACTCAATCTCTTCAAATTTATGACATTTCCATGAGATTCTATGTGATACTATCTACCACACAATAAAGTGATCAATAAATGTCATGGTATCATTACCATTGCCTAGATGATTGAAACCTTCAGAAGCTTCCAGCGGGTGGTTTCAGGGCAGACTGCAAGCTAGGGAAAAGAGAGAAAGCATACAACAGAAACTTTTCGAGAGGTAGGAACTGGGAAACAGTCTCTCCTGGGCGTGGCTGCCCTGCTGTGATCCTACTCTGTTTCCTGGTCTGAAACGAAGCTGCTTCGCTCACCAGCCCTTGTTAGGACCATTGCTCCTCAGCAGCGAGCCCCTTCCAGAAGGTAGGCTTCTGATCTTCTCCAGCAGCTACAGGGCAAGGAGAAGGGGGGCTGGAGGTCCACTGGGGCACAGCAGCCTCGGTTCTTTATAACCAGGCTCTGGGGACTGCTGCCTTCCTCATTAGTGTCATTATTTGCTGGAATTATGAGCAAAGTGGGTGAAGGGACAAGGACGCTGCGGGGAGCTGGGGGGCTCAGCCCACCTGTGAGTTTCCACGGATGTGTGGACAGAGAGACGTGCACACCAATACAGAAGGTGTTGCAGTGAGGATACCGAGCCTTCTCCTTCCCGAGGACTGCTTCACGTCTTCCAGTGCGTGCTTAGGGTGCATCTGAACCTGAAGCCACAGGGCGGATAAATGTGGACCAGCCACATTTGCTTATTCTTTGCCTGAAGACTTTGGCCTCAGCTAGGATCCAGATCCTCACAGCACAATGCAAGTGGCCAGCTGGAAAACACTCCAGCGACATGAAATAGGGCCCAACTCTCCCAGGTTCTATGACTTACGATGACCTTCACCGTTTGAAAGGTCCAAATGGAGACAGGACGTGTCCCTTATTACAGGAAATCTTCAGAACCATCCAAGGGCCATGATTTTGCTACTGAGTATGATAAGCTTCACAGTGTGTGAGACCAACCTGAACCCTAGCAAACAGTCGATGTTTGGAAGTGGGGTGGGTCCTGGTCCTTGGCATGCAGGTACTCAGCCGTCCAGGAAGAACACAATGTGCCCCAGGGCAGGCGCCACGCTTCAAGTCACACCAAGCACTCAGAGAACCAGGGACACACTAAGAATAGCCTCAGTTTCCTCCAGAGGATCACACATCAAGACTGACAAACAGTAAAGTGGGAGGGAACATTATTGCCCTCTTCCTTGACTGCCTCTTCCAAAACCCTTGCTCAACACAGCAGAGTTCTGGGAGAAGATAAAAGGCAGGAAGAAGTAAGGACATGGGTCACCATGGGTCGCCTTCAGGGGTGCCTGGAAAGTGGCATCTTGGAGGAGAGGTGCCAGGAGGGAACTCAGTGACACATAGATATTACTTCTCGAAATTGAAAGCAACATGGCCCAGAGAGTGTTGCCAAGTCCTAGGGCTCTGCATTTGCAAAGCAATTTTAACCATCAGTGCTGGAGCTTCCCCAACTCCTCCTAGTTCCTTAGCAAAAGCAAAAAGAAATTATTCCCCATGGTAAGAAGCAAAGTATAATGGAGGCCAGAAAAAAAAAGGTGGAAAGCTTAAAATCTGGAGACCTCCCCCGGCCAGTGCGGGAATCCTGAAGGTGCCTGCCCTTCCCTCCTCAGGCACACCTGGTGATGGGAGCCCTCTGGATTCTGGTGCCCTCCCAGCCGGGTGATTTCTCACGCTGTGCCAGCACCTGCTCTGGCAACTCTGCAGCGGGGAGAACGCTACCTAACTGTTTTAGCTCTTCTTGATCACGACCCTTCAACTCAGGTATGGAGATGAGCGCCTGGGCCTCTGTCTGGGTGGGAGGGTCCTGGTCTTCCTTCTCAGTTCTAACAGGCAACATATCTGAACTGCTGTCTGAAACCCGGGGGAAGGAGAGCACCACTGTCACGCAAAGGGGCTTGTGACAAGGTGCAAAACCATCTCTTCTTAGAAAACAAGAAACAAATAGATTGACCTTTTGTGGCTAATCCAGACGGAAGCTGCCGTAGGTTACTGTGGACAGATGAAGGGCACAGAATTTAACACTCACCTTTCACGGTAGAAGCAGATATTTCCAGTCCCTCTTGCTCCTGACCATAGGAAGGGGGGAAAAAAGAACTCCGCTCCTTCACCCCCTGAGGACCCGCATGCACACACATATGCACACATGTGCACACACACATGCATGTACACATGTCACACACTCAGGGAACAGTTGACCTGAGAGACTCTTGTGCTGCACACAAATCAGGAAGACCCCCCCAAGAGAGGCTAGGATTCCACTGCGGCTCAGCTCTCTGAGTCCAGCTAAGAAGATGTGCAGACAACTTATCAAGAAGCTAAATGTAGTGACAAGGGCTTTCTGCAGGTTGCTGTGTGACAGGGGTTCTCCAAAACCATGGGACACCGATTCTATGGAAAATGTCAACGGCTGCACTGATGTTTACTGTCAGCCTTTTCTTCTCCACTTCTCCCACTCAACCACCTCTGTTGATTTTCCGTGGATGCTCAGAGCGCACACGGCCTCCTTTTAGCAAATATTCCCCACCGCCCTCTTCCCCCTGTGTTCCCCTCTTCGTAGCCCTGTGCAGGTTTCATTTGGGCAACTGAGCAGGAAGCAGCATCTTTGGTCATGACATCTCTCTACGTTTCTCAAGATGTCCCCTACATTTGACCCATGACCTGTGACTTTGTGTGGATTAGGGATAAAGATCCTAAACCAAAGAATGATAATGTAGCTAATTCAAACCAAGAACAGCAACAGACAGACTGCTAGAAAACATCCTGAAGCAAGGGGGCTGAAGCTGTTGCTTAGAACCTGGATCACACTTTCTCACAGCAATGGTGTCGTGCACATCACGTGCCATGGGGAAAACAGTAAGGTTAGTGCCCTCTTTCAGGTAAGATCACTGGTGAAGACGGCCCGAGTGACAATGCCTTTGGTTCCTATTCATCATGACCCCTCTGGTGCCAGCAACGGCAGGCACACTCAGTTTTGAAAGAAGGAATGCTTTGTTCACGCATTAATATTCATTAAACACCTGCCAGAGTTAGATGCTTTGCTAGTGCTGGGCATAGACACAGTCCTTGGCCTTGAAGAGGTTTCTCTTGATTCAGCAAGAGACAGCAAAGACAGACTAAGTAAGAAAACAGCCCGGAGCGAAACGACTTAGGAACACAAACGATCAGGGTGCACTCCCAGAGGTACGGGCGCCAACGTTGCGAGATCACGTCGTGGGAGTGAGCTGAGGGAAAGAAATCCAAAGGAAAGAGCCCTGTGGAAAACTAGCTACAAAGGGCTTGTGGAGGACTGGAGTCCTCCAGGGACTGATAAGAGGGTCCTTGGGGGGCCCTCCGGTAGAAGCCTCTCAGAACCAAAAAAGAAAAGAACTTGGGAGAGATAAGGGCACCTCATCTCTCCACCCCCACTTCTCTTGGGGATGTTTAGCCAGCTTGGATCTCTCCCTAAGCCCAGAGCACTCACCTGCCCCCTGCACATCTCTACATAGCCGTCTAGCAGGCATCCCCATCACAGCCAGCAGTGGGAAGCACCTTCAGAGGAGAAAAAGGGAACTGAGCGTTAAACCCTCAGAAGAAAGCACTAAAACAAGATCCGGAGTCTCAGGGGAATCCTCCTGGGGAGGTGCAATTCGCTTAGAGAAGCTGCAAAAGACAGAAAGACAGAAGAGGCCCCCGCTGGCAAGGAAGAGAGACAGATCAGAGCCCTGCGCATGCCGGTCCGCTAAGCAAGTCTTGGCTGAACGACAGTTAACTGTTTGAAGGAAGACCCCAGGTGAGCAGGTGCTTCAGCATTAATCATCACAAAATCTTCCCTTAAATTCGATAAAATGAGGGCCTAGAGCAGTGACTCAGCAGTTGGAGTGTTTGCCTGGCATGCATGAGGACCCTGGTTCGAACCCCAGCAACCTGTACACAACTAAGTGTCAGAGAAACAAAGGCCAGGTGGAAAAATAAATAAGATTCTCTCCCTCTCTCTCTCCCTCTGTCTCTCTCTCTCTCCCTCTCTCTTCTTAAAAAAAAAATGAGATAGAATGATACTCACTTGAAGGATGATTTCATCAGGCACAAATAGGCGCTCTATAAAGGCAAGATGTTTAGGATGAAAGGAACCGTGCTATTCCCCCTCAAACCATTTATTTTTATTTGAAATGATAAAATCCAAGGGAATCTTGTCAGACACAGTGGTGCACGCCTGTAATCCCAACAGCTCAGGAGGTTGAGGCAGGAGGATCGCAAGTTCAAGACCAGCCTCTGCAACTTAGCAAGGTTCTAAGGACTTAGTGAGACCCTGTCTCAAAAAATAAATAAATAAATAAATAAAAAGGTCTGGAGAAGTGGCTTAGTGGGTCAGCACCCCTGGGTTCAATCCCCAGTACCAAAAGGGGGAGGGGGAAGGAAGGAAGGTTGGTTAAGAATCTCCCGCTTCCTGTGCATTTGTGGGACACTTGAAGACTGACAAAAGCATCTGCAACCCCCACAATGGATCAGAATTGAAATATTTTAATTCAGAAAATGAAGGGACAGCAGGGGCTGCTGACTTTTCAAGCAGTAAGCATCCCCTTCTTAGCAAAGGGGCTTAACAGGCAGCAAATTCAAAGAGAAGTGGATTTCAATCAGACTTCCTCTCCACATATGTTCAACAAATCTTTTCTAGCCTGAGGGATTCCACTGTTAACATCTTTATTTGCTTCAGTAAAGAAAAAAAAAAGGAATAATTGCTTCTCAAGGATCCACATTAATAACATTTTACATAATTTCAAAGGATGACACATCCTATCACACATAAAATTTTCTTTTGGACAATGATTTCCTAATTTAATCTGTTTTCTTCTGGAAGAAAAGGTCTCTGCAGCCTGCCCACCCACATCCTGCCAGGAGGTTGCCTTGGCACCTGTCTTATGGGCCTGCTTCTCCTGAGACGATGGTGCCCAGAACATTCTGTCCCTACCCTGGGTATAGTTCAGAGACTGTGAATGACTCGTGGCTTGTGTGATCAGGGTTGCCATGGTATTTACATAGGAAATTGGCATCGCTACCGAAGGTTGGATTCTCCACCAGCCTCCACCTGCCGTTTCTCCACAGAGTCCAGAGGCACCAAAAAAGTGGGTTTTTCTACCAGGTGATGCATCTACACCGTGCAGCTAGTGCTCTTCCTGGATGTGACAATGACCAACCCCCCCCCCCTCTCATCTGGAGCCTGGGGATGCCAATCATGCAGATGAGAACTCCTTAGGCAGGATGCCTGCTAGAGTTCAGGCCCTTCTAAAATCATCAGAAAATGGGGCTGGGCCCAGGGAGGGGTCGTCCATCATTTGAGAGCCTGCGCAACGGATGGCTCAAATGAGACTAAGTTCTTCCACAGAAAGATATTAAGGTGCCTGTAAATCCATGACAGCACAGGCAGAACCTGATCTTCTGAAAACTGACCTCAGTTCCTTCCTACACGCTGAGGCACCCAATCTAAAGTCCCAAAGATTCAGAATCCCAAAGACTCAGAGGCAAGCATGGTCCTTTTGTGCCCCAACTTGAGCTAACAAAAAGGTACTGAGAATTACAGGTCACTGAATGTAACCTACACTTTGCCGGTCGCTGTTGCTAAGAAATGTGGTAGGAGAGAAAGACGTGGTCTCTGCACTCAAAGGATTTGCAAACTAATGAAGTGTGTCACATTATTCCACTTGGTGGAAAGAAGACAAACCTCAGCCGCATTGTGTACTTCTCTTGCGTAATCATTTGCATCACTGTATCCTGAGATGCTTGATTAAAATGTGTGTCTTTCGGAATCCACCTCAAAATTCCAATTCAGAGTATGTGATGGGTGAGACCCAGGAATCCATAATTCAGTAAACTCCCTGAGTGACTCTTATGCCCACTGAACTTTGATAATACCAATGGACCAGCTTGTGAGAAGAAGCCCCATACAGAAGTCCTAGGGCACCCTTTCTGGACGGGAAGAGAGGAAGTCAGCAGGGAGTGCTGGACTGTGGGGTCGGAGTTGGAGTCAGGCAGAACCATCACATTGAGCTCCTGCAGACAAGGAGGAAGAGCAAGGGAATGGCCATCCGTGTGGCTCACCACCAGGCCAGGGGCAGGGACACACAGCACATTCCTACAGGGCGCTGTGGAGCAGGAAAGTTTGCAGGGCAAAGATCCCTTTCAGGGCCCATGGATGTCATCAGATTCCCAGAAACATCTCCCCACCAAGTTGGATGTTCCCAAACACTTTCTTTCCAGGACCTCTTTGGCCTCTGGCCATATTTGGCAAATTTAGTCTTCTTTTATTGGTTGTCCCTGAAGCTTCAGGTTCAATACCAAATACTGACTCTTTTTCTGCCCAAACCCAGGCCACCTTCCCTTTCCCTTTTAATGCTTCCCTTCTTTGTTGATCTCTCCTTCTGCTTTTCCTTGCTCCTTTTCTAAACTTGCCCTCCAATTTCCCTTCTCCCACTTCTTGTTTAGCTCACCAGTGACCTCCTTGATTCTCATCTCAAAGCTAAAGAAGCTCCCACTGGCCCACTAAGATACTCGTTAAGACCTCAGGCCACATCCTTGCACATCCATCCCTACACTTTCGCCCCCGCAAATGCCTGGAGAGTCACACAATGTGAGTCACTGCGATATTAATAAGCTGTCCCTGGTATGGGCAGATGTCACCAATCCCCCGTCAGTGGGACCGGTGCCCTCGAGCAGTATTCTCTACAGCAGAAACAAGTAGGTGCTTATTCTTCCCAGGCCCTGAGAGTAATTCCAAGAACTTGCTATGCTGAGATTTGGGGTACAGCACGTTGACCCAGAATAAAGAGAAACCAACTTTAGTAACTCATGAGATGCTGACCCAGGGCAAGAGGAGTCCAAGGAGGCCTGCGTCGCAAGGAGGTGGGATGGGAACACTCAGCTGAAACTACCTCATTCGCGACCAGATGGGTTGTGCTTGAACATATCACAGCCTTGATGAGGAAGTTAGCAGTTGCCAAGTACGTAGGGTTATGCCACATCAACGCTGATCCTCTCAGCCACCTGGGAGACTGATGTGCAAGAGTCAGCTGCTAAAGCCACAGAGTTAGCAAGCGCCGCAGCCAGGACTCAAACCTGCGCTTTCCGTCACTCCGCAAACACAGTTCAGCCTGTTTCCAGCTTCAAGGCCTCTGTTCTTGGTTGGTGGTGAAAGGAGCCTTAGAGGGTGGCAGACAAGAGCCCAGCAGCACGTTGGGGCAGACTGGGCCTCCTCTGGCCGACCTCCCCTTTCTGGGTCACTTTCCCACATCGTGTCTGAGACACTTTCAGGAACTGCAGATCTGATGACTAACGCCCGCCCGCAGAGTTTCAAGTGAACACTTTTATAACAAGCTCGGTATCCCTGGCAAGGAAGCTGGGCACATGTTTCCCGGGTCCTTCCTGAGCACGTACCTGCTCTAATTACATTGATCAGCTGGGGCAGCAAGCAGCTGGAACCATCGAGGCACAGTTGTTTCCTACTGTCACACCTGGAGCTGGGCGAGCCAACCTTGTGTGCCCCAAGATCCAGTGGGGGCTGGTAGGTGGCAGCCAGGCACTGTGCTCCATGGCATTTGGTGCCTGTCTCCTTCTCTGCCCCCATCGTAAGCAGGAAGAATGTGGTTTTGGTGCTAATGATTATGGTGACATCCACAGTGATAATGACAATGGAAAATTTAATCTTGGCTGCTCATGATACAGCAGGCACTATGCTGAGCCAGTTGCTGAGATGGGATTCTAGAACTGTCTGATGTTGGAGCCATTGCTCTGTATCATTTCCACCTTCTGATAGGTACAACTTGGGGAAACAGGAGAATGCATGCCAGCACCTTGTAGGTCAATGGCCAGCTCCTTGTGGGTCAGGGGCCAACTCCTTATAGGTCAACGGCCAGCTCCTTGTAGGTCAGTGGCTTGCTTTGGAAATTAGAGAGAACTTGGTGGATTCTATAGTTCCCGCCTTTCTGTGGAACTGCGCTGTAATTACTGTCATTACTCCTGCTGATTGAGGTGTGGGCATCAACACGTGTCTAGGCTCTAGAGGATCAGCTGATCTCCTTTCATGTCTACTTTCTGAGGCTTACTGGGGAGGGAAGAGTTTAGCTAAGCCTGTTTGTCATATCCAGGCCATTCCTTCCGCAGGTGTTACCTTCCATGACCTTCTCTCCCTTTAATCAAAGCTGCCTACCTCTGTGTGGCATCTGGGCAAACAGATTCCAAAGCATTTCAGACCAGGCTCTGCTGACTGAGGATTCTGGAGGCTCCCCAAGTCCCCTCTAGTATAAAGGGCAATGATTGGCTTACACAGAATGCCTGCCAGGCTGTCTTAGGACACATTTGGATGCTTAAAATACCAGTGCTGTGAGAAGCCAGCCAGCCAGATGAGAGCAGATGGCAGGAAGAGCGGAGAATCTGAAGAAAGCACTGTCTTCAGCCCCAACTTCCACCCAGGGCTGACCTCAGAGCCAATAGCCCAGAGCTTTGTGTGTAGCATGAAGAGTAAGAAAACGAAGGGAGCTGATAGCCCCCACCCCATACACAGCGCCTAGCCCAGCTAGAGAAGACTCACTAGGCTGTGGAGTCCCTCTCGGTGTCCAGCCACTAAGCTGCCCTCCCAGCCTAGCACAGACCCCTGCTGTGTTCAGTCTCCCACTTAAACACCTACTACTACAGCTACACGGGACTAGGGTCTGCAAGATAATCTTAATTTTATCCATAAGGTGCCCCAAGATAAAAGAAGAACATTAATTTGGTATTCTTTCATTTGAGCATTCAAAAGCTTGGCATCGCCTTTGACCCCTTTTTCTCATAATCAATCACTACTCGACCTGCAATTCCCACAACTCTACCTGCAAAACACCCCCCAAATAGTGCTGTCACCATCTCCATTACCACCATCATAGTCCAAGCCACCATGACACCCATAAAACTGCTCACCTCCTTCTAGTTGTTCTCCCAGCTTGCAGACTGGCTCCTCCTACAGTGACCTTGACAAGATACAAGTCATCTCGGGCCCTTCATCTGTCCATGACCCTCTAGCAGCTTCCCAGCCTGGAAAATCCAAGTTCTTTGCAGTAGACTAAGTGGCCCCTAATTTAGTGACATGGAGATGACTGTAATAAGACCACTTCCGGGTGGTGGTGGGAACGTGAATCTTAAGGTCAGAAGAACTCATTAGAGGTGATGAGACAGAGATAGTAAGTTCAAACTGCTGTTTTGAGAAATGGGCTGCGAACAGAAGAGACAAACAAGATAGCAGCTGAAGGCATCTCAGGCCTGACAGGGAATTTTCCTGAAGATGGAACAAATGCGAAACCCTCATGTCGAGGGTCAGTACTGAAAAGGAGAGGTTGAAGATACAGTAGAGAGAGGTACGACCCCGGTGAAAGCAGAAGAGGGAGGGAATTTGGATGCTCATTCAACAAGGTGGGAGCTCAGACGCGCATTCTGGTGAGGCAGAAAAGGAACAGGTATAAGTGTAGATCATCTTGGAGTGGGGAAGGAGGGCAGATGGTGGAGGTAACAAAGAGATCCATTCAATTTAAAGCCTTCTCTAATATGGATCATACTTGCTGAGTAAGCCAGCACACCTTAAAACCAATTCCAAATTCTTAGCAAACAAAATCTATGACCTTAAAGCAGAATTCAACCCTGTATGGTCTCCTTCGGAGGGCTTGGGTTCTAATTTGCAGTCGAGTTCTAATTTCTCCATCACAAGGAAGATATCAGTGCTTCCAAAATGGCAATTCGCAAAACCCCAAGGGTTCAAAAATGAGTTCCAACAGGTTTGGTTTCTTAAAAGCATTAGTGCCATTTGCTTGCATTGTTATTTTGAAAAGTCAGTTGATAACATAATTACTTAACGCTTTTTTAAAGAGAGAGAGGGACAGTAAGAGAGAGAGAGAGAAAATCAATTTTATTTAGTTTTTCATGTGGCTTTCGTTGCTCCAACATTTCGTTGTGTATGTGACGCTGGGGTTTGAACACACACCTTGTGCTTGCCAGGCAAGTGCCGTAACTGCTGAGCCACCGCTTCAGCCCTACTTAGCATTTTTTAAAAGTGAAAAAGAAGCTTAAGAGTGCTCAAGAGATACTAAAAGAGATTATGTGACAGTGGACTGCCGAGTAGCGTGTCTGGGGCCCAGTCCATTGGCAAGACCAAAAGCCGTTTCCTTTACAGGAAGTCCTTCCTCCTCCCTAGGCTAACTCCTGCTTGTCCATCAAAGCAGAATTCTGAATTTGACATCTACTTCAAGGGTTTGAGCTTTGCTTTTGTATCAGTAGCAGGAATTGCTTTGCTTCAATATAACCCTGGTTTCCTCTCTGATCACCTGGATTTGACACTTCATATTTTAAAAATTGCTCCTTAAAAGATAGAACTATGATCCAAAGATTTGGTCATGGTAACAGCATGATAGGGCCAGAGGTCGGATCTAATTGCACCTTCAGAAGGGAAATGCATTAAAAGTGTTGAATATCCTACTGTGATAAATATAATGTGGATTTTTTTCCATGTCCATCCTAAGCCAGGTTGTTGGCTATTTGAATAAGGCAGCATATGAATTAATCAAAATTTCTTATAAAGGAAGTAGACATAATTACACAGGCTTTTTTAAAATTTTTATTGAGGTGTTCAGTTTTTGTACAATCATAAATGCATATATAGTAACAACAATATGCCCCTGATCCTAATCCAGAATCACCCCCACATCATCCGCACCCCAATCTCTTGACTCATCTATATTTCCTCCTATGACAGATATAAATGTGTATATATATATTTATTTATGCATTTTCTAGAATTAAATGATTGCATAAGTATCATTTGGCTTTTCAGGGGAGTAAAGAGTAAGCTACATTGTTGATTCCACCCCAGATCTCTCCCTAAAATCCCTCCCTTTTCCCTTCCTCCCTCTTCTCCAACCCCCCCACCCACCCACCCACATTTATGGTTCCCCCAGATTATGTGTTGCTTCAACGTTGGTCAGTCTAGTACATGAGCTTGACCTTTCACCCAAGCCTGGGTTTAGCTCCAGCCTCCACAAATGAGAGGAAACATTTGACCCTTGAGTTTCTGGGTTTGGCTAACTTTGTTCAGTGTAATTTCTTGCATTGCTGTCCATTTATCTTCAAATGCCATAGCATCATTGTTTCTATTAGCTGAGTAGAACTCCATTGTGTACACACACCAGAGCTTTTGGATCCACTTTAAAAATAATTATAATACCACAAAAGTCATACTATAAGAACCAAAGTGATCTCACTGTGACAGTTCAGAAGTCACTAGAAATATCATAATATAATTACTAGATTGTAGATGCTCAAGAATTACATGTTAAATAGAATTCCAGATAACACAATAGCGGACAGGCCCTGTGTGCATGTCACAGATTTTCTGGGACAATTCTTGACCCTTTTCCAAATAAAAATAAAGATTCTTGCTCAGACTGTATTTCCTTACTTACAGCCACTTTTAATTTACTTTCATTTGAACTCTGGGTACTCAGTTTTGCAGCTTAAGAACTGAAGGTTCCAACCCTGTATCTTCTGGCATTGACTTGTCGAGGAGAGTCTCCAGCTCTTAAGATCCTTTTCAAATCCTGCCTCCTCTGCAGAGCTTTCCGGGCCATGGTACCTTGACAAAGTGCTAAAGCGGCTTTCTGGGTGCGTGGAGAGGGGAGAAGCCCTAGCTTATGCTTTGCCAGCTCTCATGGAACAAGTACATTCGTTATCTAATTTCAACCCACTGATCATTTAGCAAGCAGCCCAAAATTGTTAAAGAAAGTTAATAGCTTGTTAGACCATGATAGGCAGACTTCACTCAGGAGCGTGGAGGTGGACGCAGGGACCCCCACAATGGGGCCCTACCTGGGAACTACACGGGCAGCAGGCGTTTATCCCCAGGAATCAGGGCAGGGGTCAGAGCATGGAAAATTACTAAGGGGGAAGAGCAGAGATGAGGGGAGTTCTGGCCAAACCGACCTGACAAGAGTCTAGCTGAAGCCAGGCCAGGTGATCAGACATCACCTGGGCGCTAGTGCAGGATGAGGAACCTGGCCAGGTGCTGGGGGACCAGGTGTCTGGGGTGGGGGCTTTCACCCAACTGCCTTTGCTGGGCGCTGTGCTGGAAGTGAATTCTGCAGGAAGTGCCAGACGGCTGGAGAAGGCCCGAAGCTCCACTCCCCCTGCTGCCCCTCAGCTGCGCAGCGTGGCTGCTCTCCGACCGCTCCTTGTCGTCAGGGTACTGTTACCCCCAATCCTGCATGAATCCGGGTCATGTCTATCTCCTGGGTCACCCCTCAGGAGCAGGATCCCAGGTCCCTGCACCCCCCCCCAGGTGACCACCTCTGCAGCACTGATTGCTCTGATGGAGGGGGTGGCTGGTGTGGGAGAGCAGCTGGGGGCCTGCGTGGAGCCCCCCAACAGTCTTCCGACCGGTGCCTGTGCTGGGATCGCTCCCTCGTGGGGACAGCTTCACAGGGCTGCAGACTTGGCATCAGGGGAGGGGTTGTCAATGAGGATGGGCCATGCTCTCCCGTACCCACCCAACAACACCTTCAAGGGTGACCCTACAAGCCCATCCTGAGGCTCCCTCGAGGTCTGTCCCAGCTGGCCATCCCAGCATCAGCTCCCCTCCAGGTACCTCTCGCTGTGCCCCAGCCCTGCCCTCCTCACCTCGTGGACTTGCTTCAGGCCTGTGCAAAGTTTCAACCCTTCCAGAGACCCCAAAGAAGAGCCAATGCGACCTCACTCCCAGTCCAGGCCGTGGAGGAGTGGCACGGTCCCCTCCCTGGCCCAGGTACAGCCACAGCACCATCAGGCTCCTTTTGGGGGACTTTTCAGTCAGAAGATTAAATCTGAGTCTTGACTGTCTCTTTTAGAACTATGTGATTTGGGTAAATCATGTAAGTTTTTTAGGATTTTCCCCCCGCTTTTAAAAACTACTTTAAAAATGCTAACTACATTAACAAATATTTGTCAAGATGATTATCCAATGCTTGATAGATGATAAAGTCTTGTACATTTTAATTGTTGATATTGATAATAAACCAAAATAAGAGACGAGTCTGGAAGGCCTTGTTAGGGTCAAGATTCTATTCGTAAAGTTACTTTCAAGCTGGGTGCAAGGGCACACGCCTGTCAACCCAGCGGCTCCAGAGGCTGAGGGAGGAGGATCACAAGTTCAAAGGTAGCCTCAGTAACTTAGTGAGGTCCTAAGAAGTTTAGCAAGATAATGTCTCAAAATAAAAAATAAAAAGGGCTGGTGCTGTGGCTCTGTGGCTAAGCACCCCTGGGTTCAATCCCTGGTGCCTAAATAAAAAAACGAATGTTCACACAGAAGCTCTCACTGGGGACTGAATCAGGTGGCATGCCCTTGGAGTCTGCAGCAGGAGAGAGCAGCAGGGCCTCTGCCACCCCACAGCAGGCCTACCCAGGTCTTCCAAACGGGAACCCGCGTTCTAATCACACACCCTTGCACAAAAAGTTTGAGGGGGAGCTACTGTAGAGAGAGAGTTGAGGTAATCTTGGAGCAGAGGAGAGGCTCCTGAATTGGCTGAGGGGTCTCAAGGCAAGGTCCTACCCAACCTGACCTCTAAGTAGGGTCCACACTCCGTTGCCTGTGATTAAAGCAGTGACAGAATGGAAGACAGGCCTGCGGCCCACTCCCTGCGTCACCCCCCCTGCCTCCGGCCTCTCCTCCCGCCTCCAGCCTCTCCTCCCACTGGCCCTGGAACCACACTACTGGCTCAAGGCCTGGCACTCAGGGACACTCCTCGCACCAGAGAGAGGAGAAAACCCCTCTGGCCCAGCAAATTCCTCGTTCTTAGAATGGCTTCCACCCGTGTGGACAGCAAGCCAGGCATCTTGATGGATTGTACGCGGAATCTGATTTTCAACCACTAAATATAGACCATGCACACACCAGAAGAGCTAAATTTAGCTGCGCTGGCACAGAGGGAGGGAGGGGCTGTGGGGACTCTTGGGGACAGGCTGGAAGAGCTGAGTGACGCCCGCAGCTGCAGCAGCCCAGGACTAATTCACTGCTCCTGCCAGGGAAGGGGGCACCGGCAACGTTGTCCTATGATTTGTCTGTCAGTCGGGTTTGTGTGGAGTCATTTTTCTGTTAAAAAAAAAAAAAAACAACAACAAACCCGCAGCACTCGGGGAGGCAGCTGTCCGCCTCCATTGAGCCGTGTACCTTTGGGTTCCAGCACCGGCCCCTCCTCAGGCTGAGAGCAGACCTCCCGAGGGTGATTTCTAATTCTGTCCCCTGCTGTCCCAGATCCTCTGTGTCTGCTCAGAGAGGTTCTAATTATTGAGCCCAAGGTCAGAGGAGAGTGATCTCTAGTGCTGCCAACTGTAACGCCCCGAGGCGGCCTCTCCGGCTAACACCCCCTGTGGCCTGCTGTACTTTGGGAAAAGCCACTTAGCTGCTCTCCTTGGCTCCGGCTGGAGCAAGGGAACAAGCTGAGAGACTCCTTGGCCCCAGCCCCTCTCCCAGGGAGGGAAGACAGCCTTAGCACAGCACTTAGCTCCTCCTGGCAGGAAGCAAGCTGTCGATACAGGGTGGCACCCTTTCAAATCACAAAGCCTGCGTGCTGGCCCTCCATCCCCCGCCACTGTGGACGGAGAAGCCACAGGGAGCACCCGTCCTCCCTTAGCAAGAAGCCCTGCTCCTGTCCTCTCCTGGGCCAAGGCAAACAGCTCACCTCATTGTGGTTGCTGTCTTCAGATAAGAACAACTGAAAATGGGCTATGATCTCCCCCCATAATCACTTCCATTAATTAGACTTGATTGGCCCAAGCAAGGAAGGCAGCTCTCTTCGCCTGTCCCTGGCTCTCCCAGGTCAGGAGGATGGAGGGGGATGTCATCGATTTATCACGTCATCACATTGCACAGCAGTGCAGCCTGTCCCTCCCTGTGGTAGCTTTGAGAAACTGGCTGGTCTCACCTCCAAAAACAGGGAGAAAAGGAAGTGTCTGGCCCATCGATTGCTTCAGTGCCACCACCTCCTGAGTTTCGGAGTGACACTCAAGATGGTTGTGATTGAGGGCTCCCAGGCCACACTTTGAGAAACAGGGTATGGGGTTCCTGGAGAAAACTTGCCAAGAGTCTCAGTCATGCTGATTCTCAGCATCTCTACCATTAACACCTCCAAGGTGGTGGACAAAGTGACAGCAACTTTCTGTTACTTTATGATGGAGCCTGACTGTGTTAAAAACCTGGCCGAGTAGTGATGGGTGGTCTCAGGGAGCCAGGATGCAGTCAGAGGACAGAGCCACCCTCTGTTATGGCCAGTGGATTAGCATCATCGACCTTTGGGCCTAGATCTGACCACTGGTCTTGGGTTTCCTGCTGCCCCCTGGAGGCCACAGCATGACTCTCCCTCAAGGCTGCAATGCCCCTGCCTCAGGAGCTGCCAGGCCTGACTCCCTCTGAGCAGCCGGCTTCTATTGACAAATGTCTCACAGCTTGAGGATGGTGCTCTGGATCCTAGGATCTCAAATGGGAATTCACCTGCATGCACGCAGTCAGCTGACTTCCATGATCTCCCCAACCTCCTGTTCCAAGATAGTTGTGTTTTCTAACTTATCTTTATGAGGGACTGGACCGGGATCCTTTCAGTGAAGGTGGCATTGGTCAGAGGACTCCTTGGGATTTTCCGATTCCGCAAGGTGTCCAGCTTTGACTATTGTCATTCGCCTGTGGATTTTTAAGTTTCAGAAAACTGATAGTAAAGCAAATGATTCTTGTCTATAGAAATGCAAATGAACTTCATCAGACAGAGATCTGACTAATTTCCATCCTGTTTAAAAAAAGTTAACGCTAAGCATTATATTTCTGCTCTATAAAGTAGTCTGTGTGTGTTCTTTAAAATTCTCCTTTGAACTCATTTCATCACCTTACTCATTCTTTAATTAATTAATGGGTTAAGTAAAATTTTTGACATTTATTCATGTAGGATTTATATATGAGTCATGATTTTACCTTGTTGAAAATTGTACTTTAGCACAAATTTTTGACTTAATATTGACAGTGATTATGTTAATAATCATTCACTATACCAACTTCGGTTTCCATTCCTTCAAACTAAAATAAGGGTGCTAGAGCGGTGGCTAGTGGTTATGGTGCTTGCCTGGCATGCACATGGACCCGGGTTTGAACCCTAGCACCATGTACACAACCAAGTGTCAGAGCAAAGAAAACCAAATGAAAAACTAAATAAAACTGACTCTCTCTCTCTCTCTCACTGTCCCTCTCTCTCTTAAAAAATAAACTAAAGTGAGAAAAGAAGAAAAACTCATTTCTCAGATGAGAAAACGGAATAGAGGGGGCTGGAGTGGTGGCTCAGGGCTTATGGTGCATGCCTGGCATTCACAAGGATGCGGTTCAAACCCCAGCACCATGTACATAACGAAGTGGGGAGTACACTGTCACAGGAAAGCAGGGAGCTGGAACTCCAAACCTCAGTACCTGTGTTCTGATGAAAGAAAATTTAAAGTCAGATCCCAAAAGTCATGCAAGAGAATTTTGTTATAAGTGAACAAGAGGTGAAAGTAAAGTAAAAGCAAAGTAAGGCCCAAGCAGAGAGCACCCCCAGGAGAGCAAGTGGGCCATCTTCGAGCAGAGAACGACAAAGGAGACACTGCTCCAAATTGATTACTGTGTGATGGTTGATTTGGAAATTGGGGTCCTCCTTCAGCAGCCTTCGCCAATCAGGTGTTCAACTCCTCCTTCATGTCGGGCTGTGGAGTTTTTGACCTTAGTTGGTCCTCTCTGGAACTGTCATGGTGGCCATCCTACTTAGGGGGCTTCATCTACAAGACAATACCATGTGAATGTGGCATTAGGATCAAAAGTTACCTTGTGCCTGCACTGTTAATGAATACCCCCTTCTGAGCTAGTAGGAGACACCTGGCACCAGTAGCCTTTAGATTCATCTCAACTTGTATGGCTCCTGTGAAGAGATGGCCCCGTAAATCCTTTGTTTTTGAGGCATCTCCCTCCCTCCGCATTGTCTCTTTTGCCTTTGTTTACCCTCAACACTTGTGTACTAATGTTTTTCCACAGCTTATCTGCCTAGGCAGTAGCTTAAAGCAAACTTCAAGACCAAACCTGTGGCCTTGTCAAGCATTTCACTGCTCATTGATAGCTTCAACCTAACAAAACCACATGAAAAACTAAATAAAACTGATTCTCTCTTTCCCTCTCTCTCTCTCTCACTGTCCTTATCTCTTAAAAAAGAAAGAAAGAAAGAGAAAAACTGAATAGCGAGTTGAGTTACTTGCCCTGTCCCCTCTTAGAGACAAGCATTCCCTCCCAGACCCAAGAGGGGGCAGCTACGGGGGAGGTGGCTGAAGCTGAGATGCACCTGCGGCCTTCGCCATGGAAAGTCCCATCAGAGATGCAGAGGCCACACTGTGCGCATCGTGTCCCTCCAAAGCAGAAAGTCAACCACAGGGGAAGATGCTAGGCCTGGGACCCCAGGAAGCAAACAAGCACAGCACTGTGCCCTCTCCGGGAGGTCCAGCCCCTGTCCAGCTGCATGCTCCCTCCTCTGGGCCTTGTCCTACGACTTACCATTATCCTGCAAGCCCCAGAAGGCAGCAACGCACCCTGAAGGACCCAGCCAAGTTCCTTATGCCAACTAAGCTCCAGGAAATTCTGTGGCTTTGCAACTGCCCTCCAGGGTGAGCAGGTGGGAGGGCAGGAGATGCCCACCGAGCTCCCCAACAGGAAGGCAGCAGCCTTCCCCCTACAGGGACAGCGGCTGCTTACTGGGTGCTGTCGGCCTCAGAGTCCAAGACAGAGAAGAGCCTGGCTGAGATTATAAGAAGGAAAACGCGGGGGATTGCAGTCAGGGAGTTGAACAGGCAGGAAAGAAGACGCTGCTGAGGAGAACCCTGCCGCTCTCTTCCAGGGGTCCTGCCGCAGGGATTCCTCCCCTTCCAAGGCAGCTCCACGCCCTCTGGGCTCTACCTCCTGCAGGCTCCTCAGAACAAACCACCCAATATCATGAAAAGGGCCCCGGGAAAGCCGCCTTCCTCCCCCATCCTGGGCCCTCCGCCCAGCGCAGCTGCAGCCAGCCCTGCATCACAACCTGAGGTGCTGCTCCCGAGGGCCCTGAGCGCCCATCGCTCTGCGCACTGCCCCACGTCTTCCCTCCGCACAGGCACAGGCTGCATCTTCTCACTGAAAGCCCTGAGCGACAGGGAAACGGACTTGGGGCAAGGTTGCCGTCCATGCGGGGCCTGCAGTGAACCCCGTGATGGAACAGAAAGGCACCAGGTCCAACCAGGACAGAGAACTCTTCTTCCCATGGAAGCAGGGGCACCAGAAAGAAGGTGTTCAAGCCTCTGGACCCTCTGCCAGCACCGCACCTCAGCTACCTGCTTCCGGGGGCCAGGTAGCGCAAGTCAAAGCCAGAATGAAGGGCAACCCGGCTAGTGCTGAAGCCAATCACTCACCTCCCTGTGCAGGCTGCCTGACCCTGTAGGTGACTGTCCCCTGCGGCTTCACTAGCTTACTCTACCTGGCAACCTAAGAATTTTCCCTGGGGCCGTGGGCCAGTCTCCAGTTCCTGCTGACAAAGGTTAGTGGCACCAACATCTCTGACCCGCCACAGCCGGGTCACTCTCTTCCACTCCCCAGAGCCTCTCAAGTCTCAGCCGGGAAGCCCAGGCCCGAAAATCTGCCCTTCACTTTTACAGGGGTTCTCTTGCCCACTTTTATGGGGTTTCTCCTTGCCCAAAGCATTCTGTCCAGCTCAATTCACCCACCCTCTGCCTGTGTTAGATGGAGGCCAAGTCACAGAAGCTCTTTGTAAGGAGGACAAAGCATTTGGAAGTGTCTTATTCATCACCCGGAGCATGAAGAAGGAGCTCCTTGCAGCCAACATGACGCCCAGCCTGGGAGGGCCCAGAGCCCCACCTTCTGCCTGTCCTGTCTCAAGGGATTACTATAGGACACCATCAGGACCCCCCCTCCGCCCCCGGAGCAGGGTCATCTTCGCAAAGCCTAGGCCCAGACATAGGAATGGAAGAGGAGCTCATGAAGAAAACCAGGCCAGGATAGGGTCACCAACCACCCAGTTTGCACTGGATAAGGGGAAGACCAGTGGGACTTAGCCTGAATGTCCTGGACAGACAGGACAAGTTGGTCACCCAAGGCAGGTATAGGGAGGGTACAGCTTTTTGATTTGTTTTGGTTTGGTTGGTTTTTGTTTTGTTTGAGACTTGAGCTCTGGGTGAAAAGAAATTTTTTTCTTTCCCAGAGTATACAAGAGAGCTCTTGCCCTTAAGGACTGTAGGAAAGAAAACAGTTCCCATTGTAAGTTCAGAAACTTGATTGACAGAATACGATGGGGAACACAAACAGGGCAGAAGTCCGGAGTAAGTGTGAGGAAATCGAATGAGCTAATAATGTCCAGGACATTTAATCTCCAGCTACGTCCTGTTTATGCCAGTTGGAAAGGCACAGGCCATGAAAAGGAACTCCACAGCCAGGATGGCATCCCCACACCCCGGCCGTGGCTGAAGCAGAATAGCAGCAGCCTCTTCTGCATGGCATTTTCTGGGCATGCAATGCTCTCCTGGAAGCAGTCAGCTGCAACAGAATGGAAAGAGCCCTGGCCTAGAAGTTGGACACCTAAGTTCCATTTCCATCTTAGTCCCCAGACTGTAAGACCTTGGTCCAGCATTTGACCTTCCCTCTAGGAGAAGTGTGGAAAGTGGTTCCTGCCGCCTTTCTCCCTCCGTCACTGTGAGGACAAGCAAGGCAGACTTGGCTTCAGCCACTCTTCCTTACCCAGGCCCCAACCAACAGCTCCCGGGTTCACTGGCACGGAGGCAGGGTGGGCAGGGTGTATATGAGCAATAGGAAGTGTTCTGCTGCTCCGCGGGGCTCTGAGCACTAAATGAGGTACTATGACAATTTTTTGTAAACTATAAAATGCAATACCATTTAAATGGGAAAATCAAAGTATTTTTTCACTGTGGCAAAATACATATAATAAAATTTGCAATTTTAGCCATTTTAGATGTATAACTCAGTGGAATTAAATATACTTGAAATATTTATGCAACCATGACCACTAAACTTTCTCATTACCCCAAATAGGAACTTGACCCATGAAGTGATAACTCCCTGACCCTCTTTCCCCCAGCCCCAGGTGGCCTCTAATCTTTCCAGTTCTCTAACCTTGCTTATTCCAGATGTCCCATGTAAGTGAGCCCTGTGATGTTGTCCTGCTGTGCCTGCTTCCTGCACCCAGGCATGACGTTGTCAACAGTCATCTGCTTCTCTGTTGCTGGGCCCTTGTGTTGTTTCCACCTTTCCACCACAGTGAATTACGCTGCAGAGATGGGCTGCGAACATCTACTTGGATCTTGCTACCGATTCCTTTTCAGAGTGGAATTGCTGGGCCCCCTGATGATTCTATTTGCTTGAGGAACTGTCTCCACAGGGGCTGCACCGATTTACATTCCCAACAACAGGGTGCAAGGCTTCCGAGTTCTCCCCAACTTCACCGACACCCGTCATCTTCTGGGTTTTGTTCCTTACAGCCATGACACCAAGTGGGAAGCAGACCTTTCCAAAGACATGCTTTAATATGTATAATCCTCAGACAAAAGTCATCAGTCAATACACGCGTGTGAATTCAGAGTCAGCTACATACAAATTGCTTCGTTCGGAAATATTTGAGGAAGGCACACTACACGGCTCAGGTGAGAAACAAAGATCCTGGCAATTAAGATGGACATGAAGTTAAAGAGGAAAGTTTGAACCAACCAACGGAGCAGCAGCAAGACCATTTGCCAAGTCATTCCGGACCACGAGCAAGGAGCCGAGGCTCCCGGATCCAATACCTGCTCTTTTCTTCCGGTTGTTAGTCCATAAAGCTTGTCTCACTGTCTTCACCTACAACCTTGAAACTGGATCATCATAATCTTTTTCTGGATATGCACTGGATATGTCCAACATGCATAAAGCGGCATGTGGAACCCTGCCTCTGTCCACTGTCCTTGGCCGGTTCCTATATGTCCTTCCCTTGCAACCCCCTGGGCGGTGACAATCAGCTTTCATTATTTGGATGCTGGAGGTGATATTCACCGCAACTGACACACTACTTCTGAAAGCCTGTTGTCTTTCTTTCCTTCTCTCTTGGTTTCTTTCTTTGCTTCCTGGTGTTTAGTACATCTTCATTTTTCTTGTGTCAAGGCAAGAATATGAAGGAAACTTCCAGGCTCGCAGCTCACCAGCTGCACACTGTTGTTCATTCCCAGATCAATTAACGGCCAGACAGAGAGGCTGGGCTAGACAAAAATCAAATCATGAGAAGTTACAGCCATATGCAGTCCAAGATGAACTGCAAGTGTCCAGGAACTATAAGCTGTGTCAAGTGGAGAGCAGACGAGAGTTAAAAGGAAGAGAGAATCAGGCTGTTATCCGCCACATGGTTTACTGTGTCGAGGGGACGCAGGCACTCTGGGAGCTAAAGCAGTTGTGAGAAGTTCAAGATGAGGCATCATAGCCATGCTGCCACACCCGGAGGATGATCCTGGCAGTATCCCCTTCTCCACGTCCTTCAGGAAACTCCTCTCACTTCAAGTGGAGATGACCACCTGGAGCAAGGACTGTGCCCACCTCTCCCCACAGCTCAACTTACAGCTTGACCACCTTCAGGGTTGTACCTACAACTTCTGAAAAGTGTCTTTAGAAGAAAGAGAGATGCCCTTTCCTCCTCTTCTTGTCAGAGGGAACGTGAATGGAAATTGGACAGAATGGCCTGATTAACTCCTGATTTGTTGCTAGGAGAAAAAGAGATCTATCGATTTAAATCACTGCCATTGTGAGTTTTGGGTCATTCATAGCTAAATCTACCCCTTCGATCTCTGGAAGAATACTTTGCATTCAATCCACAGTTGCAATTACCACAATGACAATTAACTACCAGAAGTTGGGGTGTG
Source organism: Aplodontia rufa (assembly GCA_004027875.1). Taxonomy (NCBI): domain Eukaryota; kingdom Metazoa; phylum Chordata; class Mammalia; order Rodentia; family Aplodontiidae; genus Aplodontia; species Aplodontia rufa. The sequence continues at coordinate 22,128 of PVKS010003621.1, forward strand.
CTTTCCTCACATTTCTGGAAAGCTTTGGAGTCTCAAGTCTATGTATGAGAAAGAGGATGGGGCATGATGAATCTTAACATGGTGAACAAAGCAGGCTGGGAGGGACACACACTCACCATACACGATGCATACATTACACACGTTAATAAGTAGGTAAAATACAATTAGATACTATGAATACACACACATGCACAAAGTTCTGGATAGATAGGCAAAACCCCATGCATGGAGAAGCAGGGAGGCAGGGTACGGGAACAGTACCCTCACTGGGTGGTAGCAGTAGAAATTGATCCAGCCTTCTAGAGATGGTCTCCCAATATATGTCAGCCGTGACACTCTTCATTCACTACTACTAGCCAATCTCATTTCTAGAGATCTATTCTAAGGAAAGAATGTGGACCAAGAGGGATGTCCAAAATTTTCACTGCAGCACTGGGGACAAGAAGGCTTCTGAACCTGAGCCTGAACCTGATGACACAGGAACATGAAGGTGCAGTGCCCAGCGAGGGTGAGAAAGATGCCCAGATCTCCTCCCCTAGGGGCGACCCCTGGCTGGGTCCACAAGGGTGGATGACCAGGGACCTGGCCACCCCAAGGTCTTGGGCTTGGACGGGAGGGAAGAGCTGCATCCTGGGTGAGCACAGGCTGCAGCGGTGGTAAGGAGGTGCTGCCCCCAAGTGGCTGTGTGGCTATGAGCGTCACAAGCACCAGGAGTGGAGAAGCAGGAGCTCCCAGGGCTTCCAGCGACTCCTGAGATAGGGTGTGTGGTTAAGATGCATGCGGGATGTGGACAGGAGCCAATGAATGTGTGCCCATAGTCCTGGAAATAACATCAGTGTACAACGAGGCGGGAGACTAAGGGATCTCATGTGCTCCTGGTACTCAATGCTCAGTCACCCTCGCCCTGTACCTTAGGGCTAAAAGCTTGGAGACCTCTTTTCTCAGATTGGCACAAATGTCTATTTGCATACTGTCATAGGTGGAACTTGGTGGCGTTTGCAAGGCAGGAGAAAAGGGGGAAGATCTACCACCCAGGTGCATGGGCACCAGCACAGCACAATAAGGAGGTCTTGCCCCGCAGCCTCAGGCACTGCAGGAAGCCAAGCTGGGCAGCAGGGCGGCACTGGGGCACACTCTAGCCAGGGCTCTTCACTGCCCGTTCCAACAAGAGGGAAATGTGCAGGTTCTAAGAGCCCACACCCCTGCACCAAACTCCGCAGCCAACACTCCCAGAGTGACGGCTACAGGACGCCTAAGGACCTGAGCTCCGGTTCCATTCAGACCTGGTTCTACACCACACCCGCATTTAACCATGGCAAAACCTGGAGCAAGTTCCCTCACCCATCTTCCTCTTCAGTCTCTTCTTCTGCAAGATGGGTTAACAAAAGAGCCTATCTTGTGGTATCACATGGCCTAACGCCATCACATTAGCTATCATCACCATTATTGAATATTGCTCAATTAAAGTAATAAAATCTTAGTAAAAGAGAAGAGAAATGGCACACACAGCATGATCACCACTCTCTAAAGTGCACAAATGGAAACAGTCCGCATTTTTTGGCATATTAGTATGTAGGAAACATTTTTAACAATGTTTTCCTTCTGGGTAATGGGTTTCCATATGATTTCATTTTTATTCCTTTTTTGGTATTTTTAAAATTATCTACAATAAGTATGCAGTTACTGCTTCACAGAAAGAATAACTTGTAATGTTATTAAAATAGCTTACAGGGAAGTCAATTAAACACACATTCAAACCTCAACATCACCCACGAGTTCAATGCCATTCGTGGAGAAACACACCCAACTGATACTGTCCCGCTGGCATCTAAGTTCCACCATCTTTTTAAAATCCTACTTCTGTGGCAGCTAAGGGGTGATATCCCATTCAGGAGCAGATCCAGAGATGTGGGCGTTTAGGTTGGCCCTGACGTTCCCTCCACCCCCTCTGCTGTCTGCAAGACAGGGTGGCCGTACTCAGGATCACCCCTCCTTTGGCCTCCGCAGTACTATGATCAGCTCTCTCTTTTTCTCTCTAAAGGATCTGGGGTGAGGTAGTTGTGTGCTTGTGCACCCTGTGCAAGATCCCGCCATACAGCAGGGAGTCTCTGGATTCCAATAAAGGTCTCTGTCCCACCATCTGCATAACATCGTTCCCCAGACCAGGACCTTGGAACTGCATCCAATTTATTTTTCTTTTTTTATTTTTTGAGCTTCTTGCCTGAGAGGTTGCAGCTGACGTCCAGTACAAATGAAACCATCACACTTCCTGTTTTCTCTTCTCCAACCAAAGTATCTCCACAAGCCCCTCTTTCAAAAGTGAATCTTTCATTGAGGAAAATAATAGCTTCTTGTAACTTGGTTCATAACTACATCTGCACAACATGCCCACCTGCTAAGGAATGCCACACCACCTTCTCAAATGCAGCCTCATCGACACATGGTCCTCTTCTCTGTCTCACCAGAACCTGTGCATCAGCAGTGTGTAGAAACCCAAGGAACCTTGGCACCTGAGCCAAGGCTGTGAGAGTCACTAAGAGATGATAGAGGAAAGCCATCACCAGGGCTTCCATTAATCACTTTCACAGATGCTGTTTCCCAATCAACATCTTGAGAAGAAACGTTTTGGTAGAAATTTATATTTAATTTCCATTTTATATCTCCATTGTCCTTGGAACTGGGTCAGCATACAGCAGAGGAACCATCCATCAAATGAGTCATTGAGCTGTATTCTGGAAAAAATAAACAAAAGATCATTACAGATCATGGTTTTGAGTTTTAATGTTGTATGGAAAATAAAATATGTGTGTGGTACGTTTGTATTTGTTTGGGCAGGACCCTCATTCTTTGCCTGCTGCCTGCAGCCATTTTCTTCAGCGCTCTGCATGAGCACGTGAGTCTTGTTTAAGACGGCTAATCAAGTTTAGAAACAATGATATTGCATCCATTGGCGGTAAATGGATGGCGATGCTTAGCCAAACCCAGAGAGTGAAGGGCTGAATGTTTTCCCTCATTTGTGGAAGCTGGAGCTAAACCCAGGCTTGGGGGAAAGGTAGACAAACTCATGGGTTAGAACTGTAGAACAAAAATGCACTATGTTAATATTTGTGAGATACAGTTGCATAAGATATTTGAACAAGCTATGCTGCATGCCTTTACAAAAATGCAAATGTCTAATCCTATTGCCAAATATATTGAAGAATAACAAAGGATGATAAGAAGGGAGGAGAAAGGTAAATGTTGGAACTGTGTTTAACCAAGGTACACTCCAAGCATTCATAAGTATGTCAGTGTATATACTGTAATCGTGTACATAAAAATGTTCTTCATAGGTAGAAGAATTATGTCACTGTACTTGGGTTTTTAGGAACAATATAGGACCCAGAAGAGAGGCAAGAAATTGGGGAATGGGAGAAGGGAGGCACAGGGGTGCAGGGTTGACCAAATTGTATTGCTGATTGTGTGCATCCAGGAATATGTGACAACAAATCCCATCATTATGTACAACTATAGTGCACTAATATAAAATAAAATTTAAAAAAGGGGGCTAATTGAGTTGAGGAAGGCTTATTGGTGCTGATCTGAATATTAAGGTGATGGGGCTCACTCCTAAAAGTCCTGAGAGGACCCTTGAAAAGTTGGACAAGACAACCCCACACAACCTGTGCTAGAAGTGCATCATAATCTTAAGGTGAAAGAGAACCAACTGGCTTCTGAGTGGCAGCCGGGCATGCGGTGTGAGCCAAGTCTCGGGTACCCACATGAACCAGGGGCTCGCTGTTCTGGCAGGCAGGCACCTAACAGAAATTTCAGCAGGGTGTCCTCCCAGCTCAGAAGCAGAGGAAAGAGCCCCATGGACAGGATCTTGGGAAGTCCTGAGGACTGAGTGCAAAACGGGGGATGCTCTTGTACACCAAAGTCTGAGTGGACCCTTGCTCTGGGGAGTGAGCTTTATTCCTATTTCCTGAAACTTAGACTTCACTCCAGGCAGGAGTGGCAGCAGGAAGGGGGACTCCACCTTGATCAAGAAGGTCTCAGTCTTGGGGAACAGGCTTGAAATTAACATTTAGTAAAGGTTTGGAAAACCGGAAGCTGCCTCTTACACACTTCTATCGGTGGACTCAGGTATACCTGCTCTGTGTATGTCTGTGACAATAAAAAACTGGCAGTCACCTGATGTGCACGCTGCTGGCTTAGGAACTGAGTAGGGGAGGTGCGGTCTCCAGAGCCAGCCTTGCTGTGCCCATGACTTGTCAGAGTTTGACCTGCAGGTCAGCTGATGGGAGGCTTCACTGCCCAGCACAGCAACACCCGTCCGAGGGCCATAGTGAACTCGGCATGCACTTTAACCAGTCCACCCTGAGCTGCAAATCTGGGCAGCAGATCCAGGAGAGCAGCCACGCTCATCTGTCAGTTCGTTGACCTACCATCTGCCTCAGCTCCTCCCGAATCAGATAGACAGCTTTCCCTGTGGTGGCTGACACTCCTGCTCCAACCTAAGTACAGAAGAGATGTTAGCACTGCCAAATCAGAAGGGAGGTGGAAACCGCAGCTGTTCCAGAAACCAGCGAGCGGGATGCCTCCGTTCATATAACCCGTGGGCACTGCACACAATCACACACTCTCAGAATAAAATATGCGCTCTTTGTCTTTGAGAAAGATTCAGATGAATGCATTTTTATTACACCATATTTGTGTGCCTGTATTTCTTGCCAAAATTAAGTTATCAAGTTGGTTAGCTAATTTCCTCCAGGAAGGGATCCTGCCACGTGGAAGCAAGGCCTGTCAGTGGAAGGAAATAGCAACAGAGCTGAACAACTCTCAAAAGCACACATAAGGGGCTGGAACAGTGCTGGCTCAGCAGTTACAGCACTTGCCTGGCATGCACGAGGATGCAGGTTCAAACCCCAGCACCATGTACACAATGAAGTGTCCAAACAACGAAGGCCACATGAAAAACTAAATAAAATCGATTTTCTCTCTCTCTCACTCTCTCTCTCACTGTCCCTCTGTCTCAAAAAAAAAAAAAAAAAAAAGGCATGTGGGTGGGTGGGCTACACCAGCATTTGCCAATGCTCTTGAATGGAGTTGGCCAGCCCAACTCAAATCACCCAGGATTCACTGTGCACACATGTTCTGGGTGAAGGTAAAAGTATCACCAGATCAGAATGACTGAGTGGTGTTTGATTTGTCCCTCTTCACAGCATCTCATGGTGATAACGGAATGTACCAATCACAGTGACTGGTCACTACTCCTGGAAGTGAAGGAATGTTCTTCCAATACAGCGAGGCAGGACAGAAATCGGAAATGTCAGCCCACAGTTTTTGTTTTATTGTTTTACTTTTTCTTTCAACTGTAGATAAGACTGTGGATTAGGAAAAATCAGTTTCTGAAAGAGGGGGGTTCCAGGGTTGCTTCAAAGAAAAATTCATAAGTAGGAGATGCTTTATATTAGTTATAATGTAATTTTACTTTATTTTGTCTTTTTATTTGTTCAAATTAATCAATAATAAGCTCTTTAAAAAATCTCTAGTTATGAAATCCGATGTTTTTAGAATTTAAAAAAAAGAAATCCCAGCAGATCCCCCTTACCTGGTTTCACTTACCACAGTTTCAGTTACCTACAATCAACCCTGGTCCAAAACAATTAAACAGACTATTTCAGAAATAAACAATTCATAAAGTTTAAGTTGTGCGCCGTTCTGCGTAATATGATGAAATCATCCCTTTGCCCAGTGTATCCATGCTGTGTACGCTACCCCTCCTTAGTCACCCGGTAGCCATCGGATCATCAGATCAGCTGCTGTGGAATCCAAGTGCTTGCTGCTAAGACTCAGTGCTACTGCAGCTTAGTCATCCCCTGGGGCTTCCGGAACATTTCCCCTGCAGACAAGGGTGGGGAGGGGAGACTACTCTCCCAATCCTATTTCTAAGAAATCATACAGGCATGGAGGCAGGTTGCAAATACAAAATTAACAACTCTATGATATGCATGGGAAGATTACGGGTAATTTTTATTTTTTCTTACTTTTGTATATCCTTGAGGTTTAATTTTATGATTATGATTTTATGTTTTATGTCTTCAGGTAGGGAAAAATATTTGTAAGTACCTATGAGGAAAAAATTACTTTAAAGTCATGTGTTCTTTAGTAATTGTGGCATGCTGGGACACACTGAACTACCTAGGAGTATGAAAGCTGAGAAGATTGAGAGGAATCTGTGGTTTACATCAGAATGAATAGGTTGGGCTCAATCCAGTTCCATCAGCGGCACAGAGAGAAGGCTCCTAGGTTCCACCCGCTCTCTGCAAAGGGACTTCTGCTACTTTTATAGATGTCTTAGTGGCTTGGGGGTTATGCAGAGATCACAGCCTGTGTGCGGTGTGGTGGACAGAGGCAGAATGGGTGGGGCATCTGGTGAGTGCCCTGGGAGGTGGCAATGCCCCTGCACCCAACCCCCAAGAAGCCAGCAATCCAGAATAGTGCCAACAAGCCCAAGGGAGGTCCGAATGGAAAGACCCGGAGCAGACGGTACAACAGCACAACATCTGTAAGCGGCACTGAGATCCAGCAGAGACTGCTGAAGGACACCTTGCTTTGGGGGCGTGGAGTGAAGGCTGTCACCGTAGTGGAGCAGCAGCAAGGGACTGCAGAGCCCAGGGTCAGGATCTGACACTAAGGAAAGGACTCTGTGATGAGCAGTGTCCCCAGCAGGGTCTCTGAGTGGGGCTGGGCCACAGCTTCCACCTTCTTCCTGAATATGATGTGGGGACTCAGCTTAGCTCCAGCACCAATACTGTGTCTACACAATTGGGGCCCCGAGGAACGGTGTGCGGACTTCCTGCAGGGCCAGTAGCATTCTCCTTCCCGTTGCCCAGATCATCTTGGGTCCAGGAACCTTGCAGGGGTCTGCACCATGGGAAGGCAGGGACAGCAAGAGAAGGCGGCTCTCAGCCTGGAGCATGGGACACAGAACACACAGGACCAGCAGCTCCCAGCCATGAGAGCAGCCCAGCTCCCACAGCATCAGAGGCAGCAGTGGACAGGAGCAGCTGGGGGCAGCTGTTAAAGGGCGGTGGAGGAGCTGCAGTGTGCTTAGGAAGGAGGATCAAGAGCCAGTACCACCCCAGTGGGACGGAACCAAAATGCGGGACTGCCCAGGACACTGGAGAGCACAGCAGCTGGAAACGGGTCGTTCATTCCTGGACTCTTATCCCTCCGCTAGACTAAGAACAGGCAAGTCCACGGCCAGAGGACAGAATGATGTTACGCTTCCTCTCCATGGGCAACTCTGGGTTTCAGGTTGCTCGGTGACTATTCCGGAAGCTGTGCGAGGGGTTCCCCTGTAAGGGTGAGTTAGCCCCGGTGCCTGCCTCTCTCATGGCTCCTGCTATCATTCTTGCTGATTGCAATGCCCAAGGGAACTTTTTTTTCTTTTTTCAGACCTTGAGCTGATCACATCCCTATTTTCTACCCTACCTCTGGCCTTTCCTTCCATGGCCAATGCATTGTTAGCACCGAAAAAATGGCACCCCCTCTGCTACCTTCTCCCTCCAGCACACCTACTGTGCATCCCATTCCTTCTAGTGCCCTGGCTCTGACAGTTCTCCAGCCCCACCATCACCCCAAGCACACAGACTCTGCTGCCCTTCCACTGATTGTCATTCCTAATGTCCCCACTTCCCTCCTTTCCCAGCTGTGACTCTGTGATCCAAGGTCACCAGCGCCCTTGCATACATCGGAACACCTTTGCCCCTCTCATCTTCAGCCTAACCACACTTCTCAAATTCAATAGCCCAACTGTTCTTCACAGTTTCAGTTAATTGCCTTCTCTCTCTCTCTCTCTCTCCAGACTAACGCTATCTTTCTCTCTTCCTTTCCACTCTCAACTGATGGCCTTGAAAAAAAGTCATCCAAAGCAAACGTAGTCAAACCCTCCAAACCCAAGAAGCCTCTGCAAAAATTCTGCCTTTTCTGATTTACACTGGAGCCGCCATCCTGCTCCTTGCCATGGTTTTGGAAAGGACATGGAGAAACCCGAACCCTACGTTGTCCATTGGTAATATGAAACAGTCCCTTGGCAAAACAGGTTTTTCACTTCCTTAACAAGAGAACAAAAGGTGCATTCAGACTCAGCTGTCCTGCCCCCAGGTGCCCACCCAGGAGGAGTGAAATGTCCACACAGACCTGCACCGGAGAGCTCACTGCAGCGCTGTTGCCTTAGACACGGAGCAAGGTCGTCTAGATGTCCGTCAAGGGCGAGCAGCCAGACAGGACCTCCGTACCCACAATGCATGCAACTCAGGCAAGGGCCGTGCTATGCTCTGTGCCTCCAAAATGTGGTGCTAAGGGAAAGAGAAAGACTCGGAAGCCTCTGTGCTGCTCAAGCCATCTGTAGGAAGCATCCAGGAAAGCAAGTCCTAGACAGGAAGCAGGACCAGCCTCACCTGGGAATGCGAGCCGGAGCAGGCGGAAACGCAGGTGGGAATGAGGGGTCTTGTGATGGCCGAGTTCTGAAGCTGGACCGTGGTGGCGCTCACATGAGTCTAAATTTGCTGAAAACATTATTGTATCTTTTTAAAATGGATGAACTTTGTGATATATAAATCATACCTCAACAAAACTTCTTAAAACATGAACAAAAATAAATCAGCCCCAAATATGATCACTTTTCCCATGCTTCTGCTGCTACCCACCCCAGTCACTATCACTTCCGGCCTAGAGTACTTTAAGAGGAATCTCTGCTTCCACCCCTAACCCCTTAGAATCTATTCTTCCTGGAGTTGGCAGAAGGAGCCTTTAAAAGTGCAAAACAAATCACATCTCTAATGGTGGCTCACTCTACTCCACATAAAACTGCTCCACCCGGTGATCTGTGCTCCACCCCCTGAGCTCCGGACTTGGTCTTTGCACACTCCTGCCCTCCTGGGATGCTTTTCCTTGAGGTGTCTGCACAGCTCCTCCCTTGTTCCATTCTAACCCCCTGGATACTATCAGAGAAAATGTCCCTGACCTATTCTGTGCCACTTCTTCCTCCCTCCCCACAGCACCCCTGTTCTATCCTGGATCCTCCTTCATTTTTCTTTATAATATTTATCACCTCCTGACATTCTGATTGGTGTGCGTGTGAGTGTTTGTGTGTGTGGTTTCCCCACTCCTGCTCTATCTAGAAATGCAATCCCATGAGGACAAGGATTTTGCCTCATATCTATTTTGTAGATGACTCTAATATTTAACTCCCATATGCAAGTTAGGTCATGCTATTTACAGAGGGAGAAATGACGCTCAGGGACATTGAGCAGTTTATTAAGAGTCATGCAGCCAATGACTATCCAGACTGGAAACTGAGGCCCGGGCTATCTGGTCCCTCAGTTGTGGAGTTACATTCACCTCACCACGACAGCATCCAAAGAAAGGCAGTAAAGCAGATCCCACTAGACAAGGCTGTGTTATTTTGTTAATTTTAAATCAAAGCCAGTGGGCTTAATGATTTTGAATCCCTTGATTCTTTATCTGTCGCTAAAATCTGTGTCATACAAACATAAGAGACTTAGCTTCGCTGTCTGGCTTCCCAGCACGTGCTCCATCCTTTAGAGAAGCCAGCCCACTGTCCCGTAACCTGAAATAAACACATTTTAGAAAAACTGAAAATTCCATGTTCTTACATAAATCCAGTTTAGCATCAAGATTAGAAGGGTAGGAATATAAAAGATAGATGATACCCATTCATCACTATCTGCCTCTTCCTCTAGAACCTGACACATTTCTCAGCCTCACAGCAACTCTGCAGCTCCGAAGCCGCATGATTTATTTGTGTAATCAGAATGTAACTACACTTTTTAAAGGATGTTTTTGCTTAAACTCCGTATGCACAAAATGTAATCCAGAAAAGTGTAAGAAGTTTATTTGCATTGAAGGTCATCACAATGTCTAGAGACTGGTTTCATAGTTTCCTTTCTTCTCTTCTCTATTTTAGATAACTTCCCAACATCTGTGTGGACTTGTAGCCACAGGCATGACCCAAGACACTCTGAGCAAAGGAACAAAAGGGAAAGGTAGGTCCCAGGGCCGTGACAGTGTGGTGCGCTTCTCCAAAACGCATCAGGAAACTGGGTGAACCTCTCTGGTCTGAATATACAGAGGACGGTGGTGTCCCCAGGATCTTGCTGATTATAAAGCTACCCTCCGCAGTCTCTCCAGAGTCCCCGAGGGCTGTAATCATCACCACAGTTACCCCTGAGGAGAGAGTCAGCACCCTGCAGCCCACAAGTCCCAGCCCAGAAAGGCTCAAGCAGACCTAACACGAAGCTTGCAAGAGTAGTTGGGACTTCATCGTGGCCGATGGGGGAAAACTGATTCCATTTTTTAGGCTTGCTGGGGTAGCTGCCAAAGGAGAGAGTACTTTCTGTTCTTAATCTACAGCTATTGTTACAAAACAAATTAAAGTTTCTTGCAGAAAATTCATATGGAATCTCTAAGGCTTCTTCCCCGGGTCATCTCAGAGCCTGCCGGGGGTGGAGGCACTGTACACACCCAATGGTGCTCGTGCGTTCTTTGTATTTGCACATAAAACAGTAAGCACGCCTTCTTACCAGCAGCTGCAGCTGGAACACGGTGCAGCTCCACCGTGCATTCACAGGTCCCTGGTTTGGCTGTGTTAAGTGGGGTGATCTCCCTCTCCAGCATTACACATTGACTTCTGTGCCACATTTGGTCACCAGAGCTTCAAACACAGTCTGTTTTCCAGTGTCTCGAGAGGAAACGTAAAGCCAGAGTTGCCATAGTCCTGCTTCTAGTTAGTAAGACCCACCCCTTGGCTTCTGAGAAAGCCAAGACCCTGCCTGGAAGAAGAGATTACAAGGAGTTGAGAGGGTTCTCAACAAAGATCTCCTACAGTCTGGTTAGGTAACCCTTACCTACATCTTTTCTGATTATAGAAATCACAGATAGGCCATGCATAATCCTTGAAGAACACAAACGAAAGAACTGGACATAAGCCAAGGGCTCACTGAGCTTCCTCTGGGCTCCATCCTTTCGGGTATGCTGCTCCCTGGTCTGCATTCATAGATATTCTCTCAATTTCCGCCTTTCCTACCTTTTCCTGTGAGGCTTTAGAAATCAGTGCAAGAAAGATGTCCTACAAAAAGGTGCTTGTCAACAGGGACAGTGGCGTTGTTTCTAATGTTCAGGGCATCACCTGCAAGGTGCACTGGGACCTCTACCTGATGGGGCAACCCTCCCACCAGCCGCCTGACCAGATAGATGGAGAAACATGTTCTAGGAAGACAAAGACATCCACACCTTTAATCCTTCATCTTTACCTACAGAGCTATTTGCTATTTGAATCCTACAGGCAATTTTCATTAATATTACATCAACTCAGTGAAACGAATTTTTCAAAGTGAAGGTAATCAGTGATCATCCCCATTTCTAGTCTCCCTAAATCCTGGAAGATAATCTGCTGCCTCTCAGTTTTGTCAAATTTAACTCTCTTCCGTTCTTAATGAATCCCAGCCTTCAGCATGGTGAAAATAGAGGGTGAACTAAGCAGTGAATTCCTTTCAACTTTCTACTGAATTCTACTACGCATGTCGTTAGTTATACACACTGTAAGTTAGCACACAGAACTTCCACAGCCTGAACATGGCTTTGTAACCAGCCTCAGATCAGAAACAAATCCAGCTGCACCAAGAAATTCATCTCCAATGACTGCTTTATTAAATACTACAAATATACTGTATGGAATACAAACTTTTATAGTGTGCAGACATTTAATCATGCAAGCATAAATTATAATCCAAACACAAGAAATGCAGTTTCTTGACAAATGTCAAAGGATTGTTGATCTGAAGGAGGTGTGGCCATTAGATTCCTCTGCTATTCTCAATCAAAATATTCAAATAATTGGGCTGGAGCGGTGGCTCAGCGGTTACGGTGCTTGCCTGGCATGTGCAAGGATGTGGGTTCAAACCCCAACACCACATACGTAACTAAGTGTCAGAGCAATGAAAGCCATATGAAAAACTCAATACAAATTGATTCTCTCTCTCTCTCTCTCTCTCTAACACTGTCCTTCTCTCTTTTGTTTTCTTTTTTTTCAGGGCTAAGGACCAAACTAGGGGCCTTGCGCATGCTAGGCAAGCTCTCTGCCACTGAGCTAAATCTCCAACCCCTGTCCTTCTCTCTTAAAAAAAAAAAATTCAAATAATTCTGATTTCTCAAGGTCTAAGACAACTTATTCCAAGCAAATTTGCCACAAAAATGTGAACACTGTAACAAGATAATGTGTTAGGGAGTCCTAGTCAAGGAAGAAAAATACTCATCAGACTGCACTGAAAATCAATTTGCCTTTTCTATAGGAAAGATAAACGCAGAGGCTGGAGCGGTGGCTCAAAGGTTACGGCACTTGCCTGGCATGTGTGAGGATGCGAGTTCAAACCCCAGCACCACATACACAATGAAGTGTCAGAGCAACGAAAGCCACATGAAAAACTAAATAAAATTGATTCTCTCTCTCTCACTGTCCCTCTCTCTAAAAAAAAAGAAGAAGAAAGAAAGAAAGAAAGAAAGAAGAAAGACAACTGTGAGGGCGCGTAGTCAGGCATAACAGTACTGGCATGGAGGTATCGACAGCCAACTTTCCTCTCCACCCATCTGATGGGGACATGTGCAGAGCCAGCAGAACAAAGCCCTGAGGTGGCAAATGCCCAGGGTGTCAGCCTCAGCTCAGCGCCTCCAGAGACGCACCAGGATCAGCTGGAGTTGGGGTGACTCGCCACGCTCCCTCCACATCTGGAACGCATCGGCTGAGTGCCGTGCAGCCCTAGGTAGCTCAAGCCTGGCCTTCCTCACAGTCCAGCAGAGAGGGCGTCGCCAGACCGCAGCCTCTCTTGAGCTCCGCAGCCTCTTTGCTCACACCACGCCTCCTACTCGCTTTGAACCCTGCTCATCCTCCGCGGGCCCGTCAACATCTCTTCAGGCATGCGCCTCTCTGAGCGCCAGGCACCATTGACCTGAGCGCAGGCCACCTCTGGCCAGCTCGTAGTCCAAGGCCAACTCCAGTGGCGGCCCCAGCACTTCCCGTCGAGCCAGGAAGTATGACCTCTCCGTCCCTTCTCCTTACTGGGCCTTCTTTGGGACCTCAGCCTTCTTGTCACTATGTGTAAGCTTCACCTCTGCAACCACTGAGCAACTGAGTGGCAGGGATGGTCCTTTGAGTTCCTTTCTGCAGTGCTGATTCAATAATTGCATTGAGTGGAGACCATGGAGTCCTTGATGCAGGGGCCACAGCAAATGCAGGGTCACAAGACCGCGTCCCCAATGCCAAGAACATACAGCCCCTTACTGAGCCCTGAAAAGTTCCCAGCACCTGCAACTCAGGATGGAACAGCACGAAGGTCATAAGAAAGGCCTGGAGGTCTAGAAAAGCCCCTGCCTGTGACCTGCACCAGGGCTGTGTGTCAGAACCCCGCCCCCCCCACTGCCCAGCCCCTCCAGATCAGAGAGACAGGGGCTGCCCTCTTCACTCACAGACTGGGTACTGGCTGAGGTGGCTGAAATCTGGCCATGCGGCCTTCTTGGCTGTTCTAGAAAAGAAGTGTCTCTCCAGGGTCTCCAGCAGCACTTCCGCCTCAGGGAGGGAAGTCACAGCTTTCAGGAGGAGGCAGGTTGCACAGCCTTGGCTGCTACCCAGAGTGGCACAGGGTGACATCACTTGTGTTTGGCTGACGTTTCTCTGTGGGGGATGTAGGGGGGCGACTTCCTCTTACCTGAGGTTCCTCTGCATTTCCTTCCTCGCCTCCAAAATAGAGGCTCTAGGCTCCTTCTCTGGCCTCCCACGCTCTGCTCCAGTTCCCAGGAGCTCCTCCCCAGGAAAGGCAGCAGAGTCCTCTGCCCCCTCCCAGACTCCACCTCTCACCCCGTGGGGCCTCTTAGCCACTCAACGCCTCTTCCTTCACCTCTGCCTCCTTTCCCTCATCACAGATTCATCGCTCTGCACCTCTTCGCCTCCCACTGCTGGGTGACAAATCCCTTTTAAAATAACGCCGGTGAGTCACCAGCGAGTACTCAGATTCCATTTATACCTTTATTTTTTCCCAAGGGGCATGAAAAGTTTCACAGATATTCAGTCTTATTTTTAACCTCGTTCCTGCTGGAGGATCATCTGTTAAAGGGGAATAAAAGTGGAGTCGGGGCCTTGTCTGAATGGCTTGAGGGAGCACTGGGCTGATAACCAGTCTTTCCATCCTCTGCCTTCTCCTCAGCTCCCTCTCTGTTTTGTTTCTTCACTTAGTTCAGGATCCATTAGGAACCGCAGCAGACATAAACCAAAATCTTACCTACCAGTCAGTTGCACTGTTACTTCACCTGTCCCCGGAGCTGGAAAACTCAGAGGGACCTCGATTCTCCAACTGGTTCCTTGTCAGGCCCAGTGGGAATCCCGCCATTGCAACATTTCCTGGGGCCCTTGCTCTGTTCCCACTGCGTCTACCTGGTGGACCCATGCAGTGGGTCTTGACCTCAGCTCTGCCCGTGTTGCTCCCTGGACCCTCTGTTCAAATCAGCCTTTGTCACATTTCTGGGCCATCTCCAAATCACTTTCAACCACTCCACGACTAGTGTGCTCTCTAACCCACCTATCCTAACTCCCCCAGAGTGGATTCAAATGTGCTCTCTAACCCACCTATCCTAACTCCCCAGAGTGGATTCAAATGCCCCCTTTTCTGCATTTCTGTGGCTTTTTGTCATAACTGCTAGAGCAGACACTTATAAGGGAGTATATTTTCATAAAAGCCTGTGCTGTCCCAGCCTCTCTATCAGGCACCATGTTCAGACAACAAGCTCACAGTCCCTACCTTGACCACTAAGAAAAGAAAACAGATGAACACATTAGCACTTTAGGGCTGTGTGGGTAATACCAGAAGGACGCCCAGGGTCTGAGAGGCACTCCAGAGAGGCCTCATATGAACAGAGGATGTCAGATGGGTCTCCAACAGGAGGCTGCTTGGAGCATGCGGGGAGCCATGGAGTTGATGACTGTCATGGGCTTCATGACAGACCAGGTCCTGCGCCCCTGTACTCCACAGGGGCTCATCAAGATTCAGAACATCAAATGCAGCAGAAAGCTTGGTTCCGAGCCTCTGAAACTGCACTAATATGTCATTTATTTCTCCTCAGTCCTACCTCCTACTTCCTCAGGTGGTTGGCTCCAATTTTGTTCCCACAGATTCGATCTTAGCCAACAAAATTAATTCATGATACATCCCATGCATGTGATTTTCTCCTCTCCCAATCCTGGCTGCCTGCGGCCAAGGAAATTGGTGAGCAGAACTTAGGCCCATGGCATTTGGCAAGTGTAGCTGGGCCACACCGCCAGAGCCAGACTCCTACACAGCTGCTGCACCTCTGGCTGAGCAGGGAAAGGAGTAAGGTCACAGCCTGCAGGCTCAAGGTCAGAAGTCTCAGAGCCACCTCCAAACAGACTTTCTGCTCTCGTCTAGTTCTCCACTCACCTTCCAGCCAGCAGCCTTAACACCGAGTACACAGTCCTGGGTCTGGCCAACAAGGCCATCGTGACAGCCCCTCTGCCCCTTCCCGTTGCTGGCTGACCTGCTCTGCCGTCAGTCACCTTGAACTGCGCGACAGGGCTTCTCTCCCCGCAGGCCTGGGCTCGCTGCTTGTTCCTCTGCTGGAAGGTGTAGACGCTGCATGATTACCCATTGGCTGGAGGCCCTTCCAAGGGGACGGCTGCATGCTAAGATCTGCACAGATCCTCTCCTGCGTGCCCACAGCTCTGCGTCCAGTTACATCACCTGCTGCACCTCGTGACGTCGTCTTCACCACTCACTGTTTCCTCCAGCGTAGGCCTCCTGAAGGCGAGGACCCGAAGGCCAGGGTCTGGCTGCCCTTCTGCATCCCACCCACCACCCCAGTGCACCTTGGCCTGTTAGGCGCACAGCAAGGCCTGTACTGTGCAGAGGAGAGGCTGTGGGTCGCGGGGAAGGGCAGGAGGGACTTGGCCGCCCTTGCCGCTGGTCTCCAGCTGCAGGCACAGCAGAGCCTGAGCTCTGCACATCTCCACACACATCAGTACACCTCGATGGCACGAAGGATTCAGTGAGGATGAGGCAGATGAGGGCAGGATGGCAGCCCTACAGTCTCTCGGTGTCTTCACACATGGCTTGGCCTCTGCAGGTGGGAGCCACGCTCCGGGGTCCAGCCTGACCTCCGGCCCTCACTGGCCTCGGCACCTTCAGAAAGTTAACGAACCTTACGTGCCCCAGTTGGCTTATCTTTAAATGAGTCAAATTTCTTAAGCCAGAAAACAGTTCTGGTTCCATAATAAAAGCTAACTATCCATTACCAAAAGCAAAAGCAGCCACATGAAGTGACAGTCAAGTACTGCCCGCCTCTTGTCACTGTCACCTCAGGCAGATCTGAGCCTAGGCTGCCCAGGGGTACTGCTGGCCCAGGGCGCCTTCGGGAACCCTCCTCTTCATCTTGGGTGAGTCCTTTCTTTTCACCCCCATCATGCAAGTTTTATTCTTACTTATTAGGGGCTGTTTTCTTTAAACCATCTTTGAAAGTTATAGCGGACACATGGCAATGAGAAAGGACAGGTGACCCCACCTTTGGCGCGGAGGCAGTTTCAACCGTTTTCCACTCTGGTGGTGCTGATTCCAACAGGCCCCTGAGCTCCTCTGCAGGCTCTCGTTGTCACCAAGTGTCCCCCAGGGTTAGGCCGCGCTTCCTGTTCCTCTGAAAATGAGGTCAGTTCTTAATCACCTAGGGTCACATAGGACAGGGCAGGCAGCACCAGCCACTTGAAGACATGAAGCAACCCAGAAATGTCATGAGAGCTCAGGAGAGCGGGAGTCTGGTGCTGAGCGGCCAGTGGACACTTTGTTATTGGTGTACTGCAGACTGTGATCGCAGGGAGAAGCATCCATGTGGCAATGTTTGGGCCACTGAAAACTTACTGGCAGTAAAGCCTAAGTTATGCGACAGAGTAGTGGCAATTATAGAAGTTGCCACTGGGTGGTGACATTATTACCCAATCCAAAAAGCACCGATTTTACTCAAGTGCGGTGGCACACAGATATCATCCCAGCCACTTGGGAGGCTGAAGCAGGAGGGTCTCAAGTTTGAGGCCAGCCTGGCAATACAGCAAAACCCTAGAAGAAAAGAAAGAGGAAGGAAGGAAGGAAGGAAGGAAGGAAGGAAGGAAGGAAGGAAGGAAGGAGAAAGAGAGAGAGAAAGGAAGGAAGGAAGAAAGAAAAGAAGGAGAAAGAGAGAGAAATGAAGGAAAGAAGGAAGAAAGGAAGGGAGGGGGAAAGAGAGACAAAGGAAGGAAGAAGAAAGAGAAAGGAAGGAAGGGAGAGAGAGGGAGGGAGGGAAGAAATAAGGAAGGAAGGAAGGGAGGTGAAGAAAAGACTAAGAGCGTTGATTTTTACTTAATTAAAGCCTCTTTACACCAAAATCTAATTTCTACTAACCAGACAAGTGAAAGAAATGACAAGTCCTGCCCTTAATAGGAGATCAAAATGAAATGCAGAGGGCTGAGAGAATCAGCACACCATCCAACTTGAGTGACCACCCACTGGACCCTCTGAATGGGACACAGTGATGGCTGGACACTCTCCTCCCTTCCTCTTCTGTACAATCCTCTCTATCTTGAAGGCAAAGTGGACAGATCTTGAATTGTGGTCCCAGCTGCAGCTCGCTGCTGGAGTTCGGAGACCATCACAGCGGGAACCTTGGGACCGTGAGTCTGGCTTTCATCTCACATAAACACTGGTGGAACACGTGCCCATCCTGAAGGTCATCGATGCCGGAGAGGCACAGTGAGGACAGAAATAGAACATCAGTGACATGTCACCTTTCCCTATGTACAATGAATAGACAGACCACAGAACCATGCTTAATAATAAATATTTATTAATTACAGAATGCAATGAATATAAAAGATATTAACATAGAAACATAAGAGAATAATTTTATTCATGCAGCACTTTAGTTCAAGGCGAGCATAGCCTAATTAGTCCATGAGCTTATAACAGGTGTGAGCGGGCCGGCTGCCGGCTGTGCAGGGAGCAGAGTCAGGAGGCCTCTACCTAGGCAGGGCCCTGGTTGTGTTGGTGAGCTCCTGGGCCCTGGTGGGGCTGGTCTGGATCGTGGCCCGTCTGGTGTTGTCCCTGCTGTCCACAATTTTGACTGCTGACTTCACCCAGTTGGCTTGCGGATCGGCACACACTTTCAGGCCACGCTTGGTAATGAATCTGCAATGCAAGGAACAAAGGTCAGCTGCGTGCTCCGAGCCCCCAGGACAGGAGTCGCCCACCATGCTTGAAGAGATCTCAAGCAGAACTGAGCAGAAGAAAGGAGCTCTCAGAACCAGGACACCATAAATGAAGACCTCCTTTTCCCAGTGCCCCAAGCCTGTGTCCCAATCCGAGGCCTTTCTTCGCCCGCTCCACCAAATGTCACTCCTAACCGGACACTTCAGCAAGCTAGTGCAGCCACTACCTGGCTGCGTCTTTCCTGAACCTCAACATGCTCAGATTTTGGATTTAAGGTGATTTCTTTATTTCAATTTCTATGTGTCAGGGAGAGTATCTACTTCCGCAAATGAGATCCTGTAAAGAGACTATTGCTGGGTGGGCTCACTCTTGACACATCCCCTAGAGATACAGGACCTGATAAGGCCTGCAGACTGCCTGGTCCCACCCCAGCATCCACACCAGCGTGGCTGCCTGAGCACATCCTGCCTGGCTCAGTGGGGCACAGCCTCGTCCTCTCTTCTGTGAGGACTTACACTCCTCGTCTGGAGGTGAGAGTTTGGCCGTAGCCGTTATTCGCAGGGGCTGTGTGAAGCCCTGGCTGAGTGGAGGGGCTGAGGGTTAGGCTGTGGCTCTCCTCCACGGGCACCCGGTCCCCTGGGCGGAACCCTTTCTGGCCACTTCCCTATCACTGTGCACTGTCCCAGCCTGCTGGATAGACACTCACATCACCGCCTTCACGGAGCCCTCCTTGATGGTGTAGGTCCTGATCCTGTTGACTGGCAGTCGCTGGGTGGTGAGGCTTACGCAGATGCTCTTCTCAGGGACCTCACTGCCCACGCCTGGGGAGAGGAAGCATATGGGCGAGGTAAGGCTGGAGCCAACACGACCACGTGCAGGACGGGGGCCCTGCTAAGCCGCTCTGGTGTAGCAGGAAGACAAGGTCACTTGCTCCTTTGGGGAAGAGATGACCCCAGCCGGCATCCTCAGACTCGGATCTTAGGTCCTTAGGAAATACTTAACCAATTTTAAAACCTCGTGTCAATGGTATTATTTCAGGGGTTTTGTGGTGAGAGAAATGGAACTGTCACCATCACACGGTGTGTGTTTTGGCATGGAGACACCGGTGATGGGCAGCAGATGGCCCAGTGACCCTCACTCACTAAGGGCCTCTTGTGCCCCGAGGGTTTAGGGCACTGAGACAGACAGCTGTGGACCCTGCTTTCAGGCAGCACATCGTCAAGGGAGGGGAGGGCACAAACAGGCAAATAGAGAAGATAACTTCAAAGGCTGTCACCTGCTGCCAATGAGATGGAGGGTGGTGCGACAAGGAGCCACCAAGGCGGCAGCGTTCAAAGGGGAGGTAGCAGTTTTGATGGAATCAGATCAGACTGTTCTGATCTTAATGGTGAAATGTGCAATCGAGGGAGGGCTTCACCAGTGTTCATCCTCAACGTCGTAGCCCAAGGGGAATTAAACTGCTGGAGAACTGCCCACACGCAGAAGGGTAGAGGGCTTGGTTAATAACCTAAAGGTTTGCTCAGATGTAATCCGAGTTCCAGGTGCTGATTTTCCCTCATCCCTCGAGAGCCGTGTGTGACAGCAGAGAAGTGCCCACCTCCAAAGTGCCTCAAGTAACCCCTGGGAACGTGCAAGTTAAGAGCAGGCTGCAAACAAAGCTGCTCCTGGCGCTATCTCTGCTGCTCCGTCCCGGTTCTCGGGTTCAGCTGCACCCTCTCCACCCTCTGCCTTTGCCAGTTGATTTTTAATGCTGAGCTGCCTCTAGGCTCAGTAAAAAGAGAAAACTCAGCTTCCTTTCTCTTTCCCTCACTACCTAAGAAACCATTTTCCTCCAAGCGAGCATCTCACTTGGCCCCCAGGACCGAGCACCCTTCTGCACTGCAGATAGCCAAGGCTCTGGCTGGTTCTCAGCGGTGTCTGCTGTCTGTGGAAGCATCCTTCCCTCCAGGTGCAGAGTAACTCAGAGCAAGCACTGTCCTGCTCCAGCGCTGTCATAAGAAGCTGAGCACAGGTGGGGTTACGAAGCTCCTTCAAGGAGGCAATGGGAATGCCAGGCTGGGTCCGCAGGGCTCGGCCTCCCGCAGACACAAGGGCCTTGCATCTCACCACCTGCTACAGCTTGAGCTATTTTGATTCATCAGTATACTTGTTTTGCCCAAACTCAAGCAGCTCCAGTCTTTGCCTTGCTTACTTATGGACTCTTTGGGGACCCATCATCCAGCTATGGCATTGTAGTCTAAATCTACAAATTAGATCACTAAGTCTAAAATAATCCTAGCCAGTAGGAAAAAGTGATCCTCTAAGAAATTGTATTGAACAACCCGGCAAGGCTCAGTGTATCTGCATCTCGACTGGGAATGACTTGCAGGTTTATCTGACCGTGTATAAGGTACTGGTCTACCTGTTAACGCTTATCATACAAGCTCTTACAAATTCAAGAAATCTGTCACGAATGCTAACATTCCCAGCAGTAATAACAGACTCCCCCACTTGAAGTTAATATTGATTTCCTGAATTTGAAGATATGAGTTTCCTGTCATTTTTAGTTTGATTTTTGTAAGTAGAAAACATTGATTTGTTTCAGAACATACTCATGGACCCTTTAGGGACCCATTATCAAGTTAAGTGTATATTATTCCCAAGCTGTGATGGAACTCAATGATTCTGAGAATTTATCAAGGTCAATAGTAAATGGATAAAAGCTATAAGTGCATTTATACTCATCACCACCATTCTGTAGCCACCATTAATCAAAAATTATGATTTATAAGGAGATTAAACACAACTAAATTAATAAGTAATCCATAAATAAATAAATAAATATCAGGCGATTTATTCCATTTTAATATGAGGTGTCTATTATTATATTCAATTTAGAAATATAGTCTCAAAATGGTTAAGAAATGTGCTCCAAACCAGCCAGGAGGGAAGATCTGGAGCCCAGCTTCCAATCAAGTTCTCTCTGTCTTGGGAAACTACAAAGTCCCGTTCCCATTCTGCGTATGGGAAGCCAGAGACGTGGCTTGAAAAGCATCTCCCCAGTCAGCACTTGGGTCGAAGCCCAAATCCGATCCCCGGTCTGGACTTACCTTCCACAGTGCTCATGGAGAGGCAGCAGAGACCCAGCAGGGCGAGGAGGAGGAGTCTCATGTCTGGGGTCTTGCCGAGCTGTGCAGGAGAGTGGGGATCAGCTCCTCTCGAGCCTCTTTTATTCCTCCAATGGTCAGCACACTTCCTGTGGTGAGGGGGCTTTCGGGTGGGAGTGGAACAGCGGAAAGTCTCTGCAACACTGCTGCTTCTGTTCTTAAAAAAAAGTTCCTTCGCCCCTTCAAACGAACCCCCACTACTTGTGGCCTTTTCGTCTTCTCCTGTGGTTAATGTGTCAATGACACCAAACGCATGCATGAAAGAAAACGTGGTTGTCTCATCTCTGTCCACCAGTCTCAAGTCAGATCTTCCACTGCAGAGTCGCTCCAAGACTGAGTCACGGAAGTGAGGCGGGGTGGTCACTGCGGTCCATCCCACCCGCCTCCTGTGATGGGCAGAGGAGCACTGGCTGCCGGGTCTGACTCCTCGGGAGTGCAAGGGGCTCCCACTGCCATGCCGAATTCCTTGTTTCTGTGCCTCTTTTCTTCTCTCTCCTCTCCTCCACCCTCCTTCCCATTACCCCCATTTCTGTACCTCTCTTCCCAGGTGCGTGAGAAACACTTCAACAAGCATGAGCGTGCCTCTGCGCACATTTGCATTATGGAAACTTAATGTATATTTTAAACAGCTGCTAGAAAGTTGTCCTACAAAAACTGCATTTGAGAAAAAAGAGGAAATTATCCGTACCCTTACCATTCTGACAGTTGTTATTTTTAATGTTTTCCCATGAGTGCAGGTACACACGTGTTCGCATAGTTGTAATCATTGTAAATGCTGTTTTAATATCAATTCAAACATCTCCCATGCTTCTCCATTCTTCATGTCTCCACTCTGAGCAGCGATGAGCACATTCACATTAACCCATTCCCTCACGACTTACTGTGACATCAATACTATCTATGAGGTCAATTCTCGTTGACACTGACATGTACCTCTGCAGGAGTGGAGCCCTGGGTAAAGTCACATGATCGTCTTTACTATGCGTCTGTTGCCAACAGGACTCAAGCATACAACCTTCTAGGCACTCAGTTGTTTTTTTTTTTTAATTCTACATAAGCATCAATAAAATGTCTTTATTGAATACATGTGTAGTTAAAGCTTTTGCCACTGCTAATAAGATTATGAAAATAAATTCCTGCTTCCATGGACATTTCAGGTTAATCGCTAAGAGATTTTTCACTGTTGATGTTTAGTTTTCCAGAACTTCATTCAGAGCTTTGCAGCCACGGTCTGGAGTCAGCCTGAGCCCATCAGTGCACGAGGACATCGCTGTAAGAACACGGTGGGTGCTACTTAGCTATTCTGGGGTGGGGGACTCATGCCATTAGGTCCAAAGGGGACAAACCTATGTATAAGGTGTTGTGTTAAGCAAAATCAGCCAGGTTAAGAAAGACAAAGACCTCATCTCTGGAATGTAAAGAAGTTGATCTTAGGCGGTGGCTCATTGGCTACAGCACTTGCCTGGCGTTCATGAAGATGCAGGTTTGAACCCAGCACCACACACACAAGTGTCAAAGAAATGAGAGCCACATGAAAAACTAAATAAAATTGATTCTCTCTCTCTCTCTCTCTCTCACTGTCCCTCTCTCTTTAAAAAAATAAAATAAAATAAGTTGATGTCATGGAAGAGTAGAATGTGGTCCCGGCGGCCGGGGTGGTTGCAATCGTGGCGATGTTAGTCAGAGGATACAAAATTTCAATTGGACAAAGAAATAAGCTTGAGAGACCCTTGATACAAGATGGTGACTGTAGTCAACAATATATTGCATTCTTGAAAAATGCTAAGAAGTGGACATAAAGTGTTCCCACCATGCACACAGCTATGTGAGGCAATGCATCGTTAGATTTACTCATTCCACAGGAGACACATATATATACTTCAGAACATTACGCTGTGCACAATAAACACAGTTTTATCTGTCCATTTAAAAGATAAATAAAATAAGTAATAAAAACAGAAACTTGAAGCAAGGAGATTGTGCCTCTGGCTTTCTTGTGTTTTCAATCAAATAGACAATCTGACCAAAGGTTGTCCTTTAGCATATTGAAATAAAGTTTCTTAAACTCTCAGGATGAATTCTTCACTTTGCCAAAACATGCAATAGGGCTTCTAGTGAGGAATAAGCAGATAACAGAGAAGATGACAGAAACGGAGTGCAAAGTGGGCTTGGCGGGCCCTCGTGGATGCTGACCAACACCCAGAGAGACCATGAGGAACTTCCTTCACCTGCTCCTCCTCTTCCTCCATCAGAACTGCAGCAGCTTCTCTGTTTTCAACAGAGAATCTGAACTCTTCCCACTATCCCAACCTACCTGCTCCAAGTCGGCCACCCCTCTCACCTGGGTTAGAGGTGCAATCGCTCTTACCCTTCTCCCAATTTACCACCCGGCAGAGGGGACCCTTTCAAAACCCAACTCAAGCCACACTGCTTCTCTCCAGAGAACCTCCAGTGCCCAAGCACTTTTATGAGTTGAATGCCGAGGCTTCATAGGGATGCAAGAGGACCATGAGCCTCCCTGATCCAGGCTGGCCTCTCCCATCCTCTGAGGTCATCTCCTGCTGCTCTCTTCCCCTCTGACTACACTGTGGCCACCAGGGCTTCTTAGTTCCCAGACACATCCTCATGCTGCTCCCTGAGCCTGGCCCTGCTCCCTCTGCTGAGGTTTGGCTGCCTTGCACAGGGGCCTGGCTCCCTGTCACCTCTACCAGTTCTCTGCTCAGATGCCTCTCGTCATGGCTGTCCCTGGCTCCCTGGCACACACGCCGATCCTGGTAGGATTCAGTCTCCCCTGCAGTTTCACTCAGACACTTCGCACCTCCTGATTTAGTAACGATTTACCTGTTGATCACTTCACTGTCCATATCTGCCCGTGATTTCTTTGTCTTTCATTACTGTCTTCTTGGAGTCCAGCACCAGCCTGGCACCCAGGAGCCTCATAGTTCACTTACCCAGAATAAATGTAGCGTGCACAAACGAGTGAGCACATGCGCATGCCGTGCATGTGCAAAACGAACTGTCACACCTGCCAGTCCAGCACTCACACTGGTCCTGTCCACGTGTGAGCACAGTGGAATGGTCACATCACCACTGGGGAAGGCACTCATTATTGAGGGAGGAGACAAAACATGAGGGACAGGTGAGGGAAGCAAGGTGTTCTTTCTTTTCTTTTTACTTTCTGGTCTGAATATTTTGATTCACCTGGGGAAAAAAAACTGTTTCATCATACGTGATCCGTGTGAGGGTTTCCTCTCCTGTAAAATGTGCACTTGTGCAATTTTCCAGCTTCCCTGTTAGGAATTCGTCTTACTCCTATTGTGATGTGAGGTTTCTTTATGTATTCCTCCTCCTGATTCCTTTTCCCAGATGTTGTAAATGCCTCTCGCAGTCCATATGCGGTGTGTCTTTTCCCTACCAATATCTCAGTTTAGTGTAGTCAGATGTTTTGTTATTTTATTTTGGGGTTAGTGATGCGGTGCCTCAATGAATTCTCCCTTTGCCAAAGGCAGAAAGATTTTAGCTTTCTTCTACTAAAAGGTTCAAATTCTCGCATTGACTTTCACATTTTCAGCCTTCAGTGTTGATTTCCGCAGCCCTGTGAGATCCGGATCCCAGGCACTTCTAGCTCTGGCTTCTGAGCAGCTCCCCACCCTGCCTGTCGCAGGCACCATCCCCGTGTGTGCATCCGTCCAGACTCTGCTCTGCTCCGCGGCTGGTTTGTCTGCGCCTGCCTCGCAGCAGCCTTAGAGCCCAGCTACTGGCAGCCAGCCCCTCCCTGCATCCTTTGCCTTCAAAGCATCTTAAGCTCGGCAGTGGTTATGAAATAGAAATCAGGACCACCGTGTGCCCCGTTTTCTTTACATTCAAATGGCCACACTTATTGACATGAGTTCTGTGACGGCAAAGAGCAACGTGTTACTCATGGTCTTAAGAATCAGCACAGAGCATCTGCATTCCACGAGGATCCGCAGTTCTACTCCCACTCTGTGCCTGGAGACCGTCAAGCAGAAGGAGCTCCTAAATGTCAGTGATTTTGAATGTTCAGGTGTTCAGGTTGAGGGTGGATTGGTGACAATACATCGTACAGTTTAATTATTTGAATAAAATAGGATCCTGTGTAAACTGCGATGGTTGCGCAAGTGAGCCATTCAGATTGGACTAACCAAGAACCAAGCGGACGATCCCAGACACTGCATCTCAGAGGCCCAGGGATCCAGGCCACCTCCACCCTTGGAAAGTCATGCCCCACGGCCCAAGGGAACAAGAGAGCTGGAGAAGTCACAACTGCTCTTAACTACCTAGAAGGAGCACCTTCTCTCCAGTTGCACTTCATCGTGAGAAGCAGTTATCTGGCCCTGTCCACAAGCAAGCACAGAGGGAGAGAATTGGGTGGGGCCGCATCGGGAAACCTAATCCACATCTATGCCTGGATCCATGGCCCACCCTGCCGTGGTCATCTGTTCATGGCTCAGCCAATTGAAAATTCAATCTTCCAAAGAATAAAATAAAAGAAAGATTACTGTAATCGTTATTTTCTTTGAAACATGTCCTACTATAACAGCTTTTAAATTGTACTTAGTTTTCCCCCACACTGTGCTGTCGTATTCTTCTGATATACTGTGATTATTATACTGAAATCTAGACACTATAGAACGGTTTTCCTAAAAAATAAATAAATAAATAAAGTGATAGTCACCCAAAGCCCACTACCCAGAGGCAACGACTTACCCACTGCAGACGCATCTCTAGGTGAATACAGCTAAGCACAGTCAGTCTGCAGTCTCTCCACGGATTCAGTGGCTGCAGAATTACTGAGCATGTGTCTTGTGTGAGGGAGCTTTGCTAAGCTAAAGGGCATTACTGCATCTAATCATTAGAACAGCATGATTAATTAAGTAGAATTACTACATTTTACAGATGAGAACGTGGAGGCTTGAAGAGGTGAAGCAACTCACCCACATGAAGCCGGAAGTGACAGAGGAAGATTCAAAGCCAGCTCCACCAGGCTCCAAGGTCAAGCTACTCACCATCAGGCCACCCCTGGCTCACAACTGGCCCCTCACTGATGGGCCCTCAAGTCATTTCTGATTTTCTTTCCACTCCAGCCCACACGACAGCGGGCACCCACGTTTCCTTGAATGTTTTGCACTTGCCTGTGCGTCTCTTCAGTGTAAGTCACCTCCTGTGTCTCTTCCTTCCACACATGCAGCTTTCTTTCAGAGGTGTGTGAAGATTGAACACGTTAGAATGATGCTGCCTGGCAGACTAGGGCCACATGAGGCAGCTCTCGATGGCCGCCACTTGCGCACTGGAGTCCAAATTTGTGATGTGAAAGTGGAGCATGGGTATTGCTGCAGAATGCGTGAAGCTGGCTTGCGGTGAGGTCGAGCCAGTCCTGGTCTACACTCCCACCAATCAGGAATGAAAGCACCTGTTTTCCCAAACCTTTCCCAAGTTGGGCTTCAGCCATCATTTTAACCAATGCAAACTTTTTGGACGAAGGTTCATCCTTGTTCAATTTTAACTGCTTCAACTACCAGTGAATTTAAGAATTTTTATGAAATGCCCATGAATTCCATTTCTTTTGACTGTCCCTTTCTTTTTCTTTCTGAAAGTAATTTTATCGCCTTATTTTTCTATTAAATTTCCAACAAAAACAACACTAGTAATACATGAAAAGGGATGGTCCTCGGTGTGTAAGGCCCCCACAGTAGTGGCTTTCAGCAGGAACTACAAAGTCTTCTTGCAAACTCAGGGAAGTCTATTCCAATGGAGAACTTTAGCCTTTAATGATGGGATAAAATATTGTCTTTTTCCTGTGTCTCTCCTCAGGTCTCCACCAGGGGTTTCTGTAAGAGAGTGTCCTGTAACTCTGACATTCAGGAAGGACCCTCATCAAGCCTCTGATGAAAAGACGCCACTTAACTTTCTCGGGATTCATCCCCTGTGTGTCCCTTGGCTATCACGTAGGTGGACGGTTGTCAGAGAAACAGCCCTGGGAAGGGACGATAAGACACTCCGTCCTGTGGACATCAGCTGCCATAAAGTGTCTTTAATAACCAGCAAGTCGTCCAGGCCTTGAAGGGATTCAGGGCTGCCATCACCACAGTGGGAATGACACTCACCAACGGCGTGGCACATGGTGACACTTGGCAAGGTCACAAGTGCAAAACGCCGGTAGTGAGATAATGTGCGAATCAGACGTCAATGTACAGCCCAGCTCTCTGCTTCTCCGCGTCAGTCAGACCTCCGCCGTGAGGCAGACGGTGATGCGATTGCGGGGTGGAAGCGGGGAAGCTGGGCAGCGTGCAGGGGAAACTTCTGCCTCAAGTTCAGGTGAACTAAGAGGCAGGGAAGAGCGTGGGAGAGCGGACAGTATCTGGCGTATGGGGAGCGAGCGGCTGGGCACTGTGTAAGACACTGTCTTAGAAACACACAAGCGGTGCGACTCAGGCTCAGCGAGGGACGTGAGTGCGTGCTTCGGTCTCCCTGCAGTGCCACAAGGGCTGTGCCTGCCTCTTCAGCTGCTTGACACGGAACTTCAAGTCCTGGAGGACCAAGGCACTGACCTGGGCTCAGGTGACGATGTTGACAGCAGACAGACATCCCGAAAGTACACAAGGGGCCTCAGGCAGCGCACAGAGCAGCTGAGTCCTCTGGACCGGCCGTGGGAAGGGCGGGCCAGCAGCCTTTCCAGCGGGTGAGTTCATTTCTGATTAACTTGGGGAGCTAAGTGAATCAGGAACGCACAGCTCATGTGGCCAGGCTGCAGGGGTCCTGCTGCCACACGTGGCTACCCGCCCCCTCGTTTCCTAAACTTTATTGACTACGCTTCACCTGGAGACACATTCCAGAAACTCGTCCGGGGCATGTGGTCTCTCTAGGGAGGTGGTCCCAAAAGTGCAGGTGGGAAGGGGAAGGTGCTCAGCACAGGGGCCATGGTCTGGGGTTAGGTTGCCAACTTTTCAAATTAGCTAAAATGATTTTTAAAATTTTAATCTTTATAGAAAAAAAATCAGGATGTTTCCCCTAGTAGCATAGAATAAAACTACCAGTGGATCCTTGTTGACAGGTGTTCACTTAGTTTTAGTGCCCCCAGCCAAGAGCTTATAACACAGAACCTGGGGCTCTGGGAGCACATTGATTAAGGGCATGTGACGTTGAATGTCTGGCTCTGACAGCAAAGTTGGTTATGGAAACAAATCAATCAAACGTTATCTTGTCAGGAGCCGGGCCTCCTCAGTCCACAGAGAACAGCAGCTCCATTCCAAGGTCTCTGTCGCGGCCTGGTCCTAGTTTATAGCGCTCTCAGCACCCTGTGTGCCCTGTGTATCACAGAACGCGCCCTGCAAGAACGCAGAATGCAGGAATCGAGACCTCATTTCAGGACCAAATCCCCAGCGCCTATGATATAGGAACTCGGGAAGTACTATCGATGGAATAAGTGAGGATAAACTAATTTTCTTGTCATCCTTTTCCTTCTAAGAACTCAAAGCAGAAGCACCATTTGTGAGCTGTTCAGATTAACTTGGGGATAGATTCTTCACACAAGTGTTGTCCCCATATGACAAAGACCAGCAGGAAAGGGAGCGGGAAGAGGCCAAAGAACACAGGAACCACAGGAAAGCGGCCATCACCTAATGAAGGGAGCAGTTAGGAGACAGCAGGAGGCGGTGGAGGTCAGGAGGCCCTCCTGGGAGAGGGAGAGGAGCTACTGCTCTTGGCTTTCCACCCACGCAGGCCAGAGCCCTCCTGGGAAGTGCGGAGGTGGAAGGCCCATGAGGTGGCCCCACTCCTCCTCCTGTGGATCCTCTCCAGAGCGTGCGGTTGAAGCAATGCTGCAGGTAACCTGCATGCGGCCAGGAACCCCAAACCATTGTTACACAGCTGCTTTCTGCCATTCTGCAAATGATGTTACCCGAGGAGCTTTCTAAATTTTCAAAGTATTAGTCAGTGTCTTCCTTTTAGGAATCGTGTCTCTTACCCATAATACCATCACAAAGGACTTCAGCGTATTCCATGCTGAGCCACACATGGAAGGCTATATTCCTGACATCCTTCTGAACCCTGATACAATTTTATATTCCTTAGTGACTTAGGCTGAATGTATAGCCACTCCCTTCTCTCCCTGTCTCGCTGTGCACATGTACAATGGCAGAATGGCATTATATTATACGTGGTATCATATGACACACAGCGAATGCTTCATACCTATCCTATACAGAGCAGATATTATATACACACATGAACCTGCCGCACATGAGCTGTGATGCGTGTATAATACCATGCTGCCTATGCCGTATCGTACTCGTCCTAGATATCACAGATATTTCTCATGTGTACAACATACACATGTCATGTACACCCCTTGTAGTTGACGGGTCCCTTTAAGCTGTGTGCTCACTCAAGGACTATTAGAAGAATTCCTTCCATCTGGTCCAGGTGATGAAGGACGGCTTTGTGTGCAAGTGGTATTTCTAGAAATGAAGACAAAGCTTATTTCTTTTTATTGAAACATAATTGTCTTTTTCTTTTTATATGAGCAATTTATGACTACTAATTATATTGATTTGAAAAGCGAACCATCAGGAAGTGAACCTGAAATCACCTCTAATGCTGCTTCCCAAAGACAGCCACCCCAGCGTTCTGATGTTCCCATCAAGAACGGTTCCCCTGCATCGAGCATGGATAGACATCAGAAACAAGCAAATCCCGGGCTCCGTTCCTCAGCCCGCTTCTCTTCAGGTGGAAACACCTGAGCATATTGCAGGTCTGCAGATGTAAATCGAACCATTGTGGATGACACAGAGCAGTCCCCTAAGAGCAGGAGGTGAGGTTCACCTTATGCCCTCCCACTGGTGGACACGTGGGTGACCCCTGGGCAGAGGGGGCCATCACCAAGGTGGCAGAGAAGCCAGAGTTCTGAATCTGTGCTCTCCAGTCACTCCCCTGGCAGAGGCCCCGCAGCTCCAGTCCCGAGTGCATCCATGGTGCCCACGGGTTTCTGTGGTGAGAATCATCACCGTTCCAATTCTCCTTGGGGAAAAGGAATAACACATCTGGTCCTTTGTGATAAACTAGCACTGAATCGTGGTGGAAGTGGTCCAGTGACAGTCCTGGCAGTGTTGCTCAAGCCGGCCCATCCTGGAGAGCAAAGGTCCTGCAGATCATGGGTGGAGGCACAGTCCGGCCCCTGCTGCAGTCGCGTTTCCGTTCTCTGCCCCTCTCTCTCTCTCACACACACACACACACACACACATACACATGCACACACTCACACACCCACACACAAATACACTCACATACACACACACATGGTCATACACATACACACACACACTCACACACCACACTCACAGTCATACACACAACCCACACATATACCTCACACAACTCTCACACAATCATACACACTCTCACACATACTTGTACAGCCACTCACACACACAATCACACACACATACACTCACACACATACACACAGTCATACACACACATACACTCAACACACACATTCGTACACACACACTCACACTCTCACACATACACACACAATACACACAGACATACACACAAATACACTCACACACATACACACGCGGTCATACACACACACACACAATCACCATGCTCACACACACATACACACTTACAGTCATACACACACATACACACAACACACATACCTTACACAACTCTCACACAATCATACACACTCTCACACACACTCATACAGTCACACACACACAATCACACACACACACTCACACATGTACACACATACACTCAGCACACACATTCGTACACACACACTCACACTCTCACACACACACCGAGGCATGCATGCTCACGCCTACCCCTATCGCAGGGTCTTGCGGATGTGCACTGTGCTGAGTGTTAACTGCATCAGTTTAGTGGAATCCACAGCAGGTTTGTGTGGTTTGCTGAAAGTAACCAAAGCTACAGTGAAACTTCGTCACCTCGAGTGAGGGATATTTTCAAAACCATTTGTCCTTAAACTCAGACCACCATCAGGCCTTCCATCCTCAGAGGCTACACTGAGTCACATGCACCCAGCTTTCTCCACTGCCTCCTGTGCTCACTAGCTGCAGGGATCAGGTAAGCCGGATTTCTTGTCTCCATTTATCTGCTCCCTCCATATGTTTCCATAAGTTCTGGCACAAGGCTTTGTAAAAAGCTACACCAGCTTGTTTGATTTCAAAGATCTGCTCTTGAAAGGGGGCATCAGAAAAGACACAGGGGGACAACTGGGGACAGGCCTTCCTTTGGCATGGGGGTGGGTGAAGACAAGGACTTGATGAGACTTTCATTGCAAAAGCCCTACTCTTAGATATTTTTTTAATTGAGAGATTATAGAACAACCATAAAAGTTTTTAACAAAGTAATATAAAATGTGTATGTATTTTGGATATTAGAATTACCCCTAGGAGTGCCCCCCCAATTACCCACCCTTGTCCCTACCTTCCCCTTCCCATACTCTTAGATTTTTAAAAAATACAGCAGGCCTCAAACACAAAATAAAACATTTTCTTCATTTTTTCCCTTTAATGCCAAGAACTGGTATGGAAATGGCAGCGTGTAGATTTGCCATGGGAAGTTACAAGGACAGAACCTTCTATTCCAGAGGTCCACAGGGAAAAGATTTCTTACTGTGATCCTGTTGAAGGGCATGGTCTTTCATTTGAACATGTCCTAAAGTTTTATGATAGGGAAATTTCCACATGCCCATATATATCTGATAGCTCAAAGGAGAGTAGAGAGGCTGGCCGTGTTAAGTCTCCAGCTAGGAGAATCTCAGAGGAGATGGATTCCCCGCAGGAGAGGGTTTAATTTACACACTGCACTGGGTCGGTTTAGTCATCCAATTTATCCACTTCCCAGGGCTGTGAAATAGAAATTGGCAGTGCTGATAGGAGATGCTATAGTGTGAAGCATTTTAATATGATCTTGTTGGTTTGTGGAATATCTGCCTCCAAGGCTCTGGAACTGACTGCCATGTCCATACCTGGCTTGATCACTTAATAACTTGATGGCCTTTTGCAAGCTACTTAGTGCATTTACTCTCCCTGTGCCTCAGTTTCCCTGTGTGTATAAAGCGGAGGTAGTACTACTAAGTACTACATGGCACTGTTGCAAAAATCAAATGCGTTGGCACGTGCAAATTGCTTAGGATTGTTCCTAGAATGTATTTGAGACAGGGGGAAAGTTAGGCAGCCAGAGTAGTTAAAATGTTCGAGTCAATCAAGGGGAAATCAGTTCTTTTTCTTTTAACATCAATTTGACCTCCCCCAGTGCTAGTAAGGAGGGTCTGGCAAGGTGGGTCCAGAGGCACACACTCCCTTCTGCTAAGGAAGGTACCACATTCTTTCTATTGATGCTGGAGGGGCAAACCAAAGGCTGGACCCAATCAGAATTTCCTGCGCCCATGTCCTAGGATTAGGGGAAAGGAGCGGATGACCAGCTGAAGGGAGAACACCCTACTGAAAGGGCAAACCTGACCCCCTCTGCGGCTCTGTCCGCTTCTCCCGCTCTGGGGAAGCCTGCTCTTTTCCTATGCTTTGCTTTCTGTTATTTTTTTCCTTTTTCCTTTTTTAGAGAGATAGAGAATCAATTTTATTTGCTTTTTCATCTGTCTTTCATCACTCCACACTTTGCTGTGTACCTGTTGCTGGGATTTGAACCTGCGTCCTCACGTATGCCAGGCAAGTGCCGTAACTGCTGAGCCACTGCTCCAGCCCCTCTATTATTTTCTTATAATGAAACCTGTCTACTATGCTTGCCTCGGTGTCCCTCGGTTTCATTCTTCGTCTCTGGGGCACACGAACCCAAGTTCCACCAAACCAGCATCATATCAAGCCCTCAGCATATATTGGTTGGTGTTATTCGTACAGTATTAATAAGATGCAAAATCCTATGTACCTAAGAGTTCGTAAATGAATATTTTAGAGTCATGTGATGAAAGTTAACCCAGTAAAGGGAAAGCAAAACCCTTGATTTTTGCCTAAAAGACGGAACCCAAGAACTTTTCCTTATTTACCTAGATACCTAACCTTCCTTTTTATTTACTGCTTTTCATGCTTAGCATCTGAACTCAAAACCTAAGCAGGCATACTCTGGTCCTACGTGATTTGTAGCCTTTTGATTTGAGAGACTGGGAGCGAGGCGTGGGGAGGAACTGTACCTGCAGCACTGCAGAGGACACTTCCTGTTTCGCCAGTTCGCTGGCTTCCTCTGAGGCTTCCTCCAACCTGGTTGCCAGGTGAGATAAAGGACTGCACATTGCATTGGAATTTCAGATAAGCAGCAAATCTCCTAAGCATAGGGTATCCTGATCATTGCATGGGACACACAAGCTAAAAGTTCTTTGATGTGTGTCTGAAATTCAATGCCGATAGTGTCCTATATTTCTACATGCTAAATCCGACAGCCAGGATTTACCTGGGCTTAGTTCTCAGCAGTTTGTGGCAAAGAGAAAATTATTTCTCTGTTAGATTTTTTTCCTCTCAACTAAAAGCTGCTGTCACGCCACGTCAATATGATGCTTTTCTAATCTAAGCAATCACACTCTAATTTGTGTATGATTTTTAGAGCCCCACTTTACAAGCATGGTGCTATCTTCCAGTTTATTTAATATAAGCAAGTTGATGGAAAGAGAAAACGGGATAAGTTAATGTCTATTATTTTCTATTTTCTTTAGTACTGGGAATGATTTTCAAACTTACAAAGATAGAACGAGCACTTAGAAGCAAGTTGGAACTGAAGAGAGGTGTAAATAGCAGGAGAGGAGCTAGAGTCTTACTAAGCTCAGGTCCAGTTTCAGTGGCCTAGGCCTGGCCTTTTCTGTCACCCCAACTGACACCACTACTTTTCCCCTCTGCTGGCACAGTCCACAGCCCTGTTCTGCTGAGCCTGCGCCCAGGACAAACAGGAAGTGAGCCCCTCACACCCGCCCAGGAAGCTGGAGAAGATGCCTTTTTCTCTCCCAGTTCCTGAATACAGGTGAACTTGGTCTGGTGGATGCTTCTCCCTAGAGCTCTGAATCCCAAGGGAGTGATGAAGACGTCTGGGGACAGTCAGATTGCTCAAGGTGGTGGGTCAGGTCAGAAGTCAAGGCAGCTCAGTTGAGTGGCGGCGGTGACCTTCAGCATGGGTTGGTGAGTGCTCAGAGGTGACAGGGCCAGCAGCCAAGTCTAAGAAAGCTATCCTGGTGGCACCATCTGGATCTCCTGCCTTCCTGCTCTCAGAGCCTCGTTCTCCAGAATTTCTGACAACACAGCGAGCTCCTCAGCCTTCTCTTCTTCCATTATCTGGTGTTAGTTTCTACTTTTTAGAATCCTGAAGAGAACAACCCCCAAGTCACTGTCCCCGTAGCAGACAACCTGAGTCTCCGGGCACGCCTGCTCTCCTGCCCTTACACTCTGTTCAGCTCCTGCCACACACTGCACTCCGCGGACAGGGCGTCTAAGCGGGACCTGGCTTCTCCCCTGAGCAGACCACGGAGATGTGAGATGACTGAGTTCCCAGGTGCGCTGCTGGGATCCTGCGAGGTTCCATTCATCAGCCTGTCCAGGTCTCACAGAGGCATCATGACTGCGTGTGCCACAGTCCAGGCTGCCAGGCTCACCCAGGCTGGGGCTGGCTCTTTGTTCCTCCTTCCCGTGATCTGTGCCTTTGAGCTCCCTCCAGCCAGCCCGCGATACTGGCAGCACAGAAGTGGTTATTGCCTGTACCATTACCAAGCTCAGGTCTAAACAGCCAGTCGTCTCCATCCCCCCGGTTGGAAGCGTGGAGGATTCTGAACCAACACATGACCCAGCTTCTAGAAAAGATCAGCAAATAAAATTTCTTTCTATTTCGAAAAAGGAGCCATGATTAGCAAAAAATCAGATCAGATTCACTAAATCTGTCACATCAACCTAATTATATATATATATATATATATATATATATATGTTTCCTTTAAAAATTTTTACTATAATACATGAACGTGGTTAAAAAAATGTCAAATAGTCCTCAAAGGCAAAGATTTATAATGAAAATAAGAATCTCTGATTCACCTGTTCTTAGCTCTCACTCTTGCTGCCGAGAAAAAAATAAAATACATTTAACTCTTAACTATTTCTCCTATAGTTATAATCCTGTCTCTTTCTCTCTCTCCACTTATATACTACACTTACATTGTTATTTTTCAGGGTTTGACTTTTAGACATTATCTATTGACTTGCTGTTAGAACAGATTAGAATTTCTTTTTTATTATTTTTCTGTTGTACTTCATCCTTCTAATAGAAAAATAGAGGTTGAGTCAATCATTAAGGTTTGTGTTGCTGTGAACATCCAAGCCTTGCCAAATGACATCCAGTTATTCCGTGTCTTTCTTTGCTCAGGACCTGATTTTCTTGGAGCTTCTAACTGACCTTTCTTTAACGTCTCTTGTCCCATATGCAACCTATTGACCCTGGCTTTCTTCACCAAGCGCTGCCCATGTGGCAGCCTACTAAGTCGCCCTTATCCTGGAGTGCTCCCAGCTGCCCCTGCTTCCCAGTGCTGCAGTGGGACCCAGCACTCCTGCTGCCTGGAGTTGGGGCCCACTTCTCCCTCTTTCTTAGTTAGCCCTCCTTGTTTTCTTGGCGCATAGCTTTAAAAAGCTTTCTAAGAAAAGATTGGTGAGGAGAAAGCGGGAAAAAAGATACATGGAAGCTAATTTTGAGCCCTTGTCCTAGTGGCTTGAGGATCTTGTGCAGGGCCACTGTGCTCTACGTGGGCACACAGTGGAAGGGAGTTGCCTTCCCACACTGCGCAATCCTAACAGGTCTCTTTCTCACACTGTCCATGTTTTCCAAGTCCTTATCAGTCTTGGAACATTTACTTGGAAGGGGTAGCATCTTTTTAATCTTGAAAAAATAAAAAACCCTATTCAGTCAAGTGTCTCCATTTCCTTTTAGAGTACAAGGGCAGTGACATTTTCATCAAGCACTCGCACACTTTGAACCACAAAGGGGCTGCGCTCCCTTCCCGGATCCAACCGCAGCAGAGCTGCCCGTAGCCATTAACGCCATCAGAGCCTGAGCTAAAAACACTTTCGGGGCAAAGCAAAGTAGCTAACAAAAGAGGCAAGAGACCTCTGGCCCTGGAGCCACAGGGCAATGACAATTCGTACCATCCAGGTTGCCGTAATGGAACCAGGTGCACCAGTTTGGAAAAGAGGAGGTGGCTCTAAGGATGTAAGGTAGCTCTTGGTCCCCCTGATCAGAGGAGCACCCGCGGAACCATCTGAACGCAGCTTGGGGCAACTGAGAGGACCCAGGCAGCAGACTGCTGTCCCCAGCTCAGACAGGCCACATGGTACATCACAGCCGCCAGGATGCCACTGTCTCCACTCAAAGTCCCAGCAGACTAAAGCTGGCATTCCTTAGACCCACTCAGAAACTCCTGGGGAACAGACTCTCAAAGGAGATGTCCATCTCTGTGTCAATCACCTGTCACAGGGGATGAGAATCTGATTCCAAGTGCAAGCATTTGCCCAGGTGGTGGAGGGGTAATTTTCAGAAAGTCAGAGTGGAATCAAGCAAGCAAACAGCACAGGGTCCCCCAAAACTAACTTATCAAAGACCAAACAGGAGGGGCTGGAGCGGTGGCTCAGCGTCTAAGGCATTTGCCTGGCATGCACAAGGATTCAAGTTCAAACCCCAGCACCATCTACACAAGAGTGTTGAAGCAACGAAAGTCACATGAAAAACTAAATCAAGTTGATTCGCTCTCTCTCCAAAAAAAAAAAAAAAAAAAAAAAAAAAAAAAACAGACAGGAAAGCAGGAGGATCCCAAGGGCACATCCAGGAACTTGGTGAGAAGGCAGATTCAGCCAGAGATGGGCTGCCGAGACCCCACTGTTCCTTGCCTTCTCCCCATAAGACCAAGGCTGTCAGGAAGTCTGTTCTTCCAGAAAGAACCTACAGGCACCTCACTCCTCCTGTACAGCCACTCGGGTGGGCAGGGTGGGCACAGGGATGGGTGGAAGTGGGTCAGAAGCTCTGGTATCAGGCACCTACTCTCAAAAGCTAACCCTTGGAAATAGAAAAAAATCATGCTGAGTGAAATGTCCCAAACACAGAGACTTAAGGGCTGAATGTTTTCTCTCACTTGTGGCAACTAGAGTAAATCCTAATCAGGATCAAAGTTAGCTGAGTTTAAGTAAGAAACTCACCATAGTTGAAATTTCACATGAGCGGGGGGAACCATAACTATGAAGGTGGAGGGAGAAGGGAGGGAGTCAGGGAGAGGAGGGAGGGATAACGGGGACTATCAGTACAACTGGGAGCACTGGACTGCCATGGGAAGCCTAACTATACACAGGCAGGCAGAGAAACTCAGAAATTTCAAAAATTAATACACATGTATAAGCTCATTTCTATCTATAGCATGGGGGTTACAGAGGAGACGTGAAATCGGGGAATGAATGAAGGGGGGCAGACCCTGGACTTACTTTGTCAATATCCATGTTTGCATAAATATATAACAACAATTCCCTCCAAGATGTAAGACTATGTCGAACTAATTAAAAAAAAAAATTCACCCTTGGTCCCACAGCACTGGGAAGAAGAGAATCACTACACATTTTCTGTTTCCTAGGACTTTTAGCACCATTGTCCTTCCGCATGGATGAGTCGCATCTAGGACACATTGGTGCCTAACTCAGGGCTCTTGGCACTCTGTTCCTGCTGCCAGACCACACTTCCTACTGCTACACCCAAGAGGGCCAACGCCCTGCCTGTGGGCAGTGAATGGTGCTATCACTCAGCACCCAAGCCCTCTCTTGAAGTTGTCCCTGAACCCAGTCAGGGCTTAATGGTGACTTCAAATACCTGCTCCCTGGAGCCAAATGGCGTCTACAGAGCAGTGGTGTGTTTTCTCGTGCTGTGAGCTCTGAGGCTGTTTACAGGAGCTGTTCACTCCTGCCCATCCTTAGACCCTCTGGTCACCCCCAAAGTCATTTCCTCTGTTCCTCCCACTGCCTAACAAGCACAGTTCACCTCCTGGGGAACAATCTCGTATTCTCCCTTTATAATGCATGTGACGGGTTTGAGAGACCACCAGGGGCCAGGTGCTGTGCTGGTGGCAGGCTCAGAGGTAGGGGATTATGGGTCCCAGAGCAAAGGATCTCCAGGAGAAGTTTCTGGATCATCAGTCCCTCTCTCCGTGCTAGCTGTCACGACCAGTGGCGACCTGTTGCTCCCTGGGCTACCCATCAGTTCCCTTCCCTCTTCTTGCTTGCTGTGGAGGTGACCATCCACAGGGCAGATCCTGCTGTGCTGGGGGCGCTGCCTGGCGCACGGGGGGGCTGGAGCCTCTGCACTGTCACTCCTGCTCCTGCTGCGGTAGACCACCTGAAAGCCAGGCTGGGTGGGCGGGGCGCAGGGAGGAAATGGTTGCTATTTTGAAAGTGTCAAGTGGAGGAGAGTGAAAAGCAGAGAGGAACACTCCAACCCACCCTTGGCCCCCGACTTTCTCAGCCGTCTCTGCGTGCTGACTTGAAACCTTACTCATTAGACTTTCCATGGGGCACGCTAGGGCTCTCTGGATATTCCCCGGGTGTGGGACCCCTCAAGCCACAGGCACTCCATACAGGGTGACTGCTGGAGAGAATTTGGGGTCCCAGTGAGAGAGCAAGTGGAAAAGCTGACCCCTGTTCCACTCAGCATGCACGGGGTCACACGATGACCCTCCTTGGGAAGCTTCATCACAGGATGCCGGTGGCCGCGTTCTAGCTCCATGTGTCTTCTCATGCCAGCACCTGTGGCCAAGCAAACTCTCTACCCATGCATACTCACCCTCCCAAGGGCTGCTGTGCCCACTCGCCCTCCCAAGGGCCGCTGTGTCATGGGGCCCACTCTCCCTCCCAAGGGCCACTGTGTCACAGGGCCCACTCTCCCTCCCAAGGGCCGCTGTGTCACGGGGCCCACTCGCCCACCCGAGGGCCGCTGCTGGGTAGGTCTCCAGCTCTACCCTATAAGAGAAGCCTTCACACCCTCTGGCACCAGGCTAGCCTGATGCTCCTCAAACCCCTCCCAGCATCTGATGGACCTCAAAGGTCATGAGGGGCCTGAGGGCCGGGGAGAGAGGGGAGGTCACGCTCCTCAGCATTCTTCATATGCCTTTCATGTCACAGGCAGAGCAGACAGCTAGAATCACTTTGCCAATCGCTGCCTCGTGACTGAAAACAATTAATTTACACCTCACTCTCTCACACAATTGACATTTTATTGAGCACCCATCAGTTCCAAGCGCCCAGTGACATCCTGGGGACAATGGGTGAGTCCAGGGAACAGCTGTAACACAGAGTAGGAACCAAGGGTTTAGCACAGAGGCAGGGCATCTTCTCCAGTGGGTAAAGGGGAGTAGGAAAGAGGAGCCCAGGGTTAACCTCTAGGCTAGTCTCGAGGACTTGTAAGGACTCGCCAGATAAGGCAGGAAGGAAGGGTGGACCCACACCCCAGCTGAAGAGCCCAACAGCACAGAGAAGACACAGAGAAGACGGTCGAAGGTGTGAGTGTGGACAGGGCCAGCTGGTTTGGGGTGAGGCAGAGGCAGGGACAGGTCATGGAGCAATGGACTTCACCTTTTACACCAAACAGTGGATTTTAGCCTCTAAGTGTCAGGGAACCACTGCTGAAGTCTTTAGCAGAATGGTCCCCAGGTCAGCACAAGGTAGGAGGCTTTGGGAGGCCATCAGCCATCCAGCCAAGCTTACCACTCCAGGCTGGCCTCTACCCCCAGCGCCATCACTCACAGACCCCCGAGGAGGATGCGTGGGCTTGACCTTCACTTTCTTTCTTCAGACATTTGTGAAGCATGATCATTTTATCACCCTACCATGCATCGAAGGGAATTTAAACATCACCCTGTGGTCTGTTGCATCTTTGCTGGTTCAGGGGACTTCTTTGGAGTGGTAGTGGAAGGTGTGCTTCAGGGTAAGGCAGCCACATCCTGGCCCAGGGCACCAGCACTGCAGCAAGGAGGAACAGGGAAGAGGATGGCGCTGGGTTCTTGCCCAGTGCCCAGAGGGTAGCGCAGAAGCTGCTTCCAAGAGTCAGACCAGGACTCAGAAATGCAGTCTTAGCTGCCACTCGCCCACAGCAACCTTGGACAAGTCACTCAAGTGACTTCTTCGCTTCCCTTCAAAAAACGGAAAAGGTAAAGTCAATCCTGGCCACTAAATGATTTCAAAATACAATGAGCCGCAGGAAGGGCTTCAAACAGAGTAAACTTTCACCAAGGGTGAGTTGCGGTGGTGGCAGTGGTTATGAGTGGCTTTGCATCTATGTGGAACCCATGAAGACTGATTCTGGAAGTTAGAAAGATATTCTTCCCTTGTCTTCCCTTCCCAAAACAGTCCCATCCCTACCTCCAGCAGGGAATAATGGGCTGCGCTATCTTTAATGCTTGAAAAAAGCACATAAATATATTAAGACTGGAATTACTTGATACTGGTGACAGGATCTAGAAGAATGCAATCACACACAAATTGGACTCATGCAGCCTTCAACAGCTCTAAGGAGTAGGCTATTCCAGAGAGGTTCTTTGCCCAGTCACGCGGTTGGGAAACAATAGAGCTGTTCGCTTCCAACTCTTTCTGTTCCAGTAATAATTCATCTTCTGCTGGCAGCCAGCTCGGGGCACCCAGTGAGCACTCAACAAGCAGCTGGTTAACTATACAGTTAGCTGCAAGCAGTGCTGCCGTTTTGCAGTAGCTGAAAGGCCACTGTCTAAAGGTTGCGATGGTGCTGTGGTTAAGAGTGACAAGATCGTTCAGCTTAGCAGGCACAGAGCCCTTTCCAGTATGCACGTGCAAAGAATAGTGGTGAACTAGAGTTCTAAAAGGTGACTTGCCATTCTCACAACTTAGAGTCATTCATTTATTCAACAACTGCGGGTCCAGACCCCCAGCAGGTCCACCGTTGTTCTGAGACTGAGCACAACGGCTCAACCCCCTGGCTCTGCACAGCACACGTTGTGATGGAAAGAAAGGCAATGGTATGAAATATCACTCAGACAGTGTAAGCGTTAAAGCAAAAAATAATGACAATAATGCAGGATAGAAGCGGAGAATCAGCTATTGGAGGAGGAACTGGGATTTTACACAAGAGAGCCCCATTGAAAATGTGGCTTCCGGGCACAACACTGAGGTGAACGGGGAGTTCCAGGCAGCTGTGGCGGGAAGAGCGTTCCAGGCACACACGGGAACCACAGGTACAAATGCCCTGAGGCAGGAGGGTGTCAAGATGTCCACAGTAGCTGGTCCAGGAAATCAAAGACAAGAATGATAGAAGAGCAAGAAAGAGAAGTGACAGGAAGCAGGGCCATTCCAGACCCTGCTTATTGAGACCTGGGCTTTTGCTTCGAGTAGGAAATGAGGACAGTGGACAGGAGTGAGGAGGTGGATGCTATGTGACCAGGGCTTCAGCAGGCCTCGCCAGCCGCTGCGTACTAACAGACACAGGGGGAACCAGGCAGGAGGCTCGTGCAGTAGTGCAGGGGGAGACAGTGGTGGACGGGACCCGCACAGTGGCCTGACATGATCTACTGAAGAAATGGGCATGGAGTGGCAGACAAGGAGATGAGCAAAGACAACATCTCTTGATGTGAGACCCTGCAAGAATGGTGTTGCTATTAACAGAGGAAACGCAGAAGGTTCTGACTTTGGGGAGAATCTTATGAACTCAATGCACTTAGTAGACACCCAGATGGAACATGAAGTAGACACAGTTCAGGAGTTCCAAAGAGGCATCTCGCCTGGAATTAATAACGCAGTCATCAGAATACACGTGGTGGCTGACACGCACAGGCAATAAGAGTCAATAAAAAAGAGAAGCGGTCCAAGCAGGGGATCCTGGGGACGTTCCAAAGCCTGCAGGCTGGAAAGATGAAGGAGGACCACAAGGAAAATTGAGTGGCAGTCAGAAGACAGAAGGATCCCAGACTTGTGCAGAGCATCTGTAGGAGAAGAGCATGAGCGACTTTGTGGAAGGATATGGACGGGTCAGAAAGGAGGGCTTGGCAGGACAGTGGGAACAACACAGGGGTCACAGATGGCCACAGGGAAGAAGTTTCATTGTATTCTTAGGAGCAAAGATCTCAGTGCACAAGTTCAAGAAGACCCAGGAAACAACGTGAAGACAGCCAGTGTAGACAAGTGGAGACAGCAGTGTAGACAACTTCAAGAGAACAGCTCTAGACAACGGTTGCCTCCTAAGTGTCTCTGCAGAGGCTGAGGGTGAAAGGGAGGTCCAGAGAGGCTGCTTGCTCCATTTTGGTCTTCAGCTAGGAGAAAGGATCAAGTCTGCTTTCTGTGGGAATGAGCCAC
The DNA here is from genome assembly GCA_004027875.1 of Aplodontia rufa. NCBI lineage: Eukaryota > Metazoa > Chordata > Mammalia > Rodentia > Aplodontiidae > Aplodontia > Aplodontia rufa. Next base: position 64,953 of record PVKS010003621.1, read on the forward strand.
TGGAGAGCTTCACAGTGATTGTGACGCTGGGCATCGAGCGTATCTGTCGCCATCCTTCTAACAGTTTGAATTCACAAATGCTTGCCCTCACACTGATTCTTCAAGCTTTCAGTTGTATGATGTCCACCAGGGACTAATCGTATTAGCACTTTGGTTTATGGTTAACCTTGTTTCTGGTACGAATAACGGAAATAAATAATAATTAATATCTTATTAGAGTTCATAATAATTATGCTTTTCAGTAAAAGTGTGAGCCATTAAAAGTGCTTTATAAATAGAAATGAAACATAAATTACCTACATTTATGTTTAACAGTAGGAAAATTCACTATTGACTCCAAAATTAAAAGGCAACTTCTGCAGGCTTAGACTGAGGTCTCTCCTGATCATCTCTCCACCGGCGACTGATCAGTGTTCATTCAAAGTTTTCAAAGTTCCAGTAGAGTCAACTGCTCCTAAATTAGGTGTTGGTGAGGCATGGTCCTGCCAAGGGAACCAGGGAATTGATTGGAGGAAATTTAACAGAAGAGCTTCCTACGTGGCAGGCAGTCGCTGTCACCCCCTTCAGCATGGCCCCTTCTGCATTGTGTTGCCTTAACCAATCCCTTCCAGAGACCATCTCCGAAGTTGTGGCTTCCTGCCCAGCTGCAGCGCCACTCTGTGATGAGCACCTCACCCTCCTTCCTGTTGCTCGGGCCCCTCCGGGAGCCAGAGCAGCGAAGACTGCTCCGGAGTACCTGCTGTCCCCCAGCCTCCAGATCCTGCCTCCCTCCCGGGGACTGCTTAGGAAGCTAAAGCATCCAGAGGCCTTGATCCCTTCTGCTAAGACTCAGCGTGCCAGCCTCTCTTGCCCTCAGAGCCTCTGCTGTGCCCTGTAGGGCCTCTCTCAGCCTTTATCTTTTGTATCATCCACCTCCTGTATTTGTTTATTAGTAGCTCAGCTTTCTGAAGAGAATAAAGAACAGCTTTAGACTGCTGTTGCCTCCGAAGGGCCATTTAATATGCGGTAGGGAAAATCTTTCCTCTCCGTTTTTCATTTACAAGTACAACACACACACACTCACACACATGCACGCACACACACATGCACGCACACACACTCACACATGCACGCACACACACATGCACACGCACACACTCACACATGCACGCACACACACAGGTTTCATGCGTCAGGCTAAATGCCTACAGTGCTAACTTTTACTAAGCAGCTGCTCCACTTGCTTGCTGTGCCAAGCGTTTGACACACATTGACTTATTTGATTCTCATTGTACTATTGACAAAACAAAGAACTGGGGGAGTTAAGACGCCTGCCCCAGGAACATAGCTAGTAAATGCCTGCTTAGGAATTTAACCCGACTACTTTGACTCCGGTACCCACATACTTGACCACTCAGACAGGAGAGGGCTATCTTGCAGGAAAATGTGCAAGGACAGGGCAGCCCAAACCTGTCCAGCCAAGGCTCCAGGGTAGAGTGAGTCCTCTTCCCACACGGTGGCTGCTTGAAGTGTCATGATCTATCTCAAGAGTCACGACTATTTTGCATAAAAAGCATAAATATTTATGAAGTAGATGACAAACACTGTAACGATGTCACTTTTCTCCAAATGAATCTAGCATTCATTGTAATTCCAATAAAAATCTCCAAAGATTTTGGGGAAACATTTTCTGGTCTCCTTTTTACATGTGTTTGGCTCAAAGATATTCACAGATAGCTGATGCAATTTGGGAAAACAAAACTAGGGAAATTTTGCCCTATTGAATACTGAATTGTAAGACAAGGCTGTTCTACGGAAGAAAAGCAGGACAACAGAAAGCTCAGAATCACAGTTAGGATAAGGTAGGTGGAGTGAGGGAGGAAGAAAGGGAGGAGAAAGCCTCTGTGACCTCACGGAGGGGAAGAGCTGCTATAACACAACCGGAGAACCAGCTGTGAGCTGTCAGAGAACTCGGGGCAGTGGGCAAGCTCCGCACCAGAGCGCTGGCTGCTGTGCACCTGGTCCTGGCTCCACCTCCAGCTCCACCCAGAAGCAGGACCCCACCCATCTCCTTCCAAAGCCGCAGGTAATCCCAGCTGTCCTGTTGGCTCTTTCCGCAGTGCTTTCCAGTTTCAGAAAGTGGCTCTGGGCTTTCTGAACACTCCTTGTGCACTTTTTTGGGTTTTGCCCTTCCAGGCTCACGCGGGTCTGCTGCGTGAGGCAGGTCCAGGGCCCGTGTGGCACCTGAATTGCTTCTGGCACCAGAGTAGGCTGTGAATGGGTCCTTTGCACACTGTTTGAGAGAGTTTGAAAATCCTCGACAGGTTCCTCAGCGATCTGTTTTGTAGCTCCCGTGCATTCTAGAACTCCCCTTCCTTGCTGTCTTGCAAGCTCTGAGCCTCTAAAGGGCGTCTTCACGATGCTGTAGAGGAGCTTCACAGCTCGTCCAGCCAGAACCCCTGATTGAACGGTAAACGTCACCAGGCACAGCGGTGCGCACCTGTAATCCAGGCAATTCAGGGGGCTGAGGCAGAAATCTCGCGTTCCAGGCCCGCCTGGGCATCTTAGTGAGATCCTGTCTCAAGATGAAAGATAAACAGGACTGAGGACGCAGCTCAGCAGTTAAGGGCCCTGGGCTCAATCCCCAGTACTGAAAGAAATAAAAAATAACACCCACACGTAGAAGTTATTTTCTCCCAGTTGCAGTTGTCCAAAATGAGGTGGTCGGCTTGAGCTGCAGCAAATGATGCTGACCTGGACATGTCTGGGACCTGGGGCCACCAGCAGGGGACAGAGGGAAAGCCAAGAGGGAGGCATCTTAGGCTCCAGTCCTTGACCACTCCTTCTCACACCACCTCCTCCCCACAGGAGTATCCAGGAGTAGGTGGCTGAGGCTCCAGTCCTTGACCTGCTGCTTCTCACACCACCTTCTCCCCACAGGTATACACAGGAATACCCACCTCATGGGCAGGCGACCACAGGTGGAAAATGAAGACTGTCACTTATGATTCTCTGGAAGTTTGACGAGTGACCCTAGAGCTGTAGGGCAGCTGGCAAGTAAAGCCAGTGCTGTGCCGGGTGTTTATTTTGGGGTCTAGAAAACAGACACAGAGTCAGAGACACACACTGCCTCGCTGCCGGCCCCCATGCCCACCCCAGCTGTGGGGGAGCTTGGGTCAATGCCAGGCACAGCCCCAGGCTCTGTCCTTGGAAGCCAGGGAGGTGCTTGGCCATGTGCGATGGGACACAGCAAGTCTCGCTCCAGCTCTGCCGCCCACTGCTCTCCTGCTGTCTTTCATAGGGACCCATGAGAGCCACCTTGGACCTAGGGAAAGTGCTGAGCATGGGCACAGAAGCTCAGGCATTCTGGAGTCCCAGTGCTAGCCCGGCAGCACCTTGAAACTGTGCTGGAAGCTGGTCATGGGTCAACTCTCCCACTGGCCAGAGTCCCCTAACCCCTCCTTCCAATCCCCATACCCACCTGCCCTCCCACCCCCCAGTGCTCATCACAGGAGCCTCCAAGAGGGCCTGTCACCCTGGCAGCACCCCCACGTCCCCTCCTTGCCCCCACCTCCCGCCCCACCCACTTCCCTGACTGCTGCCTAGTGATGCCCATAGGTAGACACACAGAACCCTCCTGCTGCAAGCGCGTCCACGTTCCCTGCTCTCCCAAGAGCCTTGTAATGGAAGTCAGAGAGGTGTGGTTATGCCCCTGCAAGTCGTGAAGGGACAGACACCCACAGCACCTGACTTGCCTGAGCCCACCACCGCAGCAGACCATCGGAACCCTCCTCTTAGCATCCCCTCCAAAAGACACAGCCATGGGGTGGCCAGGAGGTACTGCTGTCCATGCAGAAGGACCCCAAGAAGGCTGGTCACTCAGCCCTACTAACTCTGCAAAGGGTGCACCCCGGGTTCCCTGGAATGCTGAAGAAATGAGACCACCGAGGCCTGATTCACTTCCTACCCTGGAGCAGCCATCTCTTGGGGATGCGCCACCTACCTATGTGAGCCCAGCTGAGCCCAGCAGCTGACCTGGAGTGTGCTGAGCCATTAAGCTGACCCCGCCACCTGGGTCTGAGGTGAGGCTCCTATCACAGTGAGAGTGGCTCTTCCCGCCCTCTGCTGCTGGATGACACTGGGAGGTGCAATCCAGGAGCCACAGTCCCCGCACTGCCCAGGTGGAGCAGGCAGAGTGACCACGGCTAAGAGAGCCTGCTGCACACAGGCAGGTGGGAGGAGCCTCTCCGCTGTGCCAGGCCCCCGAGGAGCAGCCAGGCTGGAGACCAGGACCTGGTGGCAGAGCCAGGACTCCTGTGTTTGAATGAGAAGACTGCGCTGCCACTTGAGCTGTCCCAGCGGCCTCAAGTCCAGGTTCACTCTGCCCCTGGCAGCTGTGTGGCCGTAAACACAAGGAAATGGAAAGGACCCAGGGTGGGCCTGTGGACTGGGTGTCTGTGCCCCCTTCTTCACCAGGGTCAGGAGGTGAAGCACCAGAATCTCCAGTGAGGTCTAAAAGCCAAGGTCACTTTCTACACACGGGAATGTGGGCGGCCAAAAGTTTGCTTGCTAAGACCCTTCCCAGGCCTCAGGTTCTCAACTTTCACCAAGATATTCTCTCACTCATTTCTTTCTTAGGATAAGCATGTGGTCCCTAGTGCCTCAAGGGACACTGCTGTGGGCTGTAATGAACTAGGAGGTCTGGTCGGTGAGGCCACCTGCTAGTCCACCCTCTTGCAGACTAGCTCACAGAAACCAGCGGAACGCAGAGGCCTGGTCCTCAGCCTGCCAGGCGAGCCGCTTGCCTCTCCCCTGCAACATGGCTGTGGACTTTGATGTCCACTCACACAGGACGCCCCAGTGGACCCGCACATGGCTGGTGGCCACTTCCTGGCTCACACCTTCAGCTGGGGAGACAGTAAACGGGACAATCCTGTTCTTTGCATATCTTTTCCTTTAAAAAAATACACAGACAACGCTGGCAATTTAATAAGGAGTCCAGAGAATAAGACAGCCGACAGCCGCAGCTTCCTACCCAGCACTAACAAATGGCGCTGTGCCTTGTTTCGTCCATCAGCAAAAGGAACCTTGGTTTCCCGTCACTACCATAGCTCCTTGACACCGGCTACTCATGACATAAACACAGGCTTATTTTGGCTCAGAATCCTGGAGGTTCCAGTCTGTCCTGAGGTTCCATGCCTGAGGTTCTGTCTGTGTTTGCCATGCCTCAGAGCTCCAGGAAGGATGAGGGGCAGCAGTGTGCTGAGCTCATGTTGGAGCAAGCCACCCCTGTCACCCATCGCCAGCCAGGGAGCAGAGAGGGACCGGAGCCCAGGGCCCCCCCGACCCACTTCTAGAACGTATTCCCAGTGTCCTAAGGCCCTCCCATGAGGCCCAACTCCTATAGCTCCACACCCACTCTAAATGCTGCCACCCAGGGGTGTGCTGTGATTCGTGGCCTTTGGGGACACTGTGCACACTCAGCCACAGATACAAGGTACTGTGGAAGGGAAGAAGCGCTAACCTGACTGTCACAAAGCCACTGTGTCCACCACACAAGAGCCCAGCAGTCCTTCCTAGCAGCCATGTCACTCTCCTCCTGTGGCCCCTGTGTCCCTCTGACACCCAGGTCCAGCTTAAAGCCTCAAACTGCACAGCCTTTGTGAACTCAAAAGTCTCCCCACAGCTTCAGTAAAGCCCTAGAGACTTTCCTTTCTTGTGATAATTTCCCTTCTCTGGCTCCTGCCTCTACACGCACTGTCCCCCTGTCCCCTCCACACCTGGGTGAAAGCTTTGTCCCTGTCCCCTCTATACCTGTGTCAAAGCTATACTCCTGTCTCCTCCACACCAGGGTCAAGATTGCGCCCCTGTCCCCTTCACACCAGGATCAATGTTGTGTCCCTGTCTCCTCCACACCAGGGTCAAGGTTGCACCCCTGTGCCCTTCACACTGGGGTCAATGCTGAGCCCCTGTCCCCTCCACACTGGGGCCAACAAGACACTCAGCTCTTTGGGTTTCAGGACAATCCTGCAGATCGCTGGCTTCACTGGTCTCCGGGGCAGTGGGGGTGCAGGGCGGGTGCCCCCCTCACAGCCCACAGTCTGGGAATTCACTCTGGCCCTGATCTCTCTGGCACACCTCGTATCAGGGTGACACCCTTGCTGCTCGTCTCGGGTGGAGTGCCAGCCGCTTTGTGCTTAGAGCCTGCCCCCAAGTCTCGCCTTCAACCAGGCCACTGGCCAAGCAGCTTTTCCAAGCAGAACTGCAGCCTGGGCACTCGGAGTGCTTCCTTCAGCTCCTTCCGCCCCTCTCTGGACTGGTTTGGAGTCCTTGTCCTCCTCCTCGCTGAAGGAGAGAGGCAGAGTCACCGACTCTCAGCTCCAGGGAATCTGCTTCTTCTCCCACCCACTTCCCCTGCTCAGGTGCCAGCACGGGAGGGAACAAAAGGGGCTTTTCCACACCGTTTGCGTGGAAATGAGGAAGTGGAGTGCTGCTTGAAGAACGTTACCCAAACACTGGAATAGTCTTCAGCCCGAGTAGAGGCGCCCTGTGCCATCTGGCCACGCCGGCCACCCCCACATAGAGAGCCAGCCCTAAAAGGTCACAGAAGAGAACCATGGGGCAGTGGGAGAGCTTGGTGGCATTTGTGAGGAGCCCTAGGTTGGAACAGTACAGATTAAAATAGAAGAGGTGAGTGGGGTGAGAGGGAAACCCCCCGCCGCACTGGCGGAGTGGCACTATTCTCTCCTCTCGTGACATCGACCCGCTCACCCGTTCGCTTGGTTGCACCCACAGCTGCCTGCAGGGAAGCCGCAGAGCCCTCAGTACAGCTCTGCTGCCTAGGGGGACAGGCCTGCTGTGTGCAGAGAGGCCCTGGCCTTCGGGAGGGAGGCCACGGGCACACCAGCTGGGAGTCCTTCCCTCCCTTCCAGAAAACTCATGGAAGGAATCCGACTTAACTTTCCTGTGTTCGTATATGAATATATCACATTGAATTTCATCAACATGCACGTCAAGTCTCTCATTAAAAAATACACTCTTAAATAACACAAAGATCAGCAGAGGGAAGAGAAGGTGAGGGGAATAATAGGGACGGAATTGGAATAAGTCATACTGCAAGCTTTCATAAAAATGTCAGTGTTGATCCTATTGTCAAGTTTATCTAAAAGGAACAGGGGGTGGGAGGAAGGCTGGGAGGGGAGACTGGGGACTGAATTTGAACACGTTAAACTCCACGCGTTTATAATTATGTCATTGTATATTCTTATATCAAGTATGTCTAAAAAAAGCAATAAAAATTGTAAAATGTTAAATAAAAAAAGGATAAAAAAATTCCAAGAAAAAAAAAGCCCCATGCATACCATGCATAATCACCAACCCCACTCTGCCCAAGGAGCAGAAAATAAAACTGAGCCCACAGGAAGTCACAGGTCGCGGTGAGCTCGGAGTCCACACTTGTGGCTGGAAGGTGTCTAGTTAATTTTACAGATTAGCTCAGATGTTACGTGGGAGGAGAAAGCGAGTGGAGGAGAGGGGTGGAGCGCCTGGAGAGGAGGAGAAAACTCTCTTTCCAGCATTGCTAAGGACCCTTGTCAAAGGACTCCAGAGGGCGAGGAGTCACTGGGAAAGGGGGTGTTTGGCTGCAGGGCCAGCAGGGCCTGGAACAGCTTTCGATTAGAAAGGAGGGTACTGAATGAGACGGGGAACTGAGGAGGAGGAAGAGCAGAGCTTGCAGAGGAGGAGTCAGACGACTCAGGGAGGGAATAAGACAGGGACCCCTGGAGCAGAACAAGGGGCCTGGTCACTTCCCGCCCAGTCCCCAGCCCATAGGGCGATGGAGATGGGTGACCCAGGACAGGCAATATAATTAAGAGTTCTGGAACCATCGCTATGACTACCCTGCCAAACAGTTGAACCACATCAGACTCAGTCAACCCTTTCTCCACAGTGAGTTAAAATCTCCAAAGGACTTTCGGGACTCTCACAAACATCACTCACACTTAAACTTGTTTTGAGTAACTGAAGGAAAGGACTTCCAAAATGTTGCTGCTGTTTTTGAGGAGGAAGAAAAGCAATCAGTGGCAACTAACACTTCAGCCTCCTCACAAAATAGACTAGCAATAGCTCTAGACCCAGCCCCCAGCCCCCAGGGGCTCCCGAGAGGCACTCCTGTGCTAACCACCCCTACCCTACAAAAAGGGAAGCCAGGTGTCCTTAACCAGTGGCCCCAACAAGCTTTGTTCAGTTAGTAAAGACAACACTGCAACAAGCACCTTGGCAGTGTGTTCTCCCAGGTCACAGCTGACTGCCACCTGCAATGTCCCCAAGGACGAGTGGGGAGAGAAGGTGTGGCCTACAGGAGCCCAGCAGGCTCTGCCTGCAAAAGCCCACAGACTGCTCTGCCTCGGCAGGTCAGGAATGCTATCCGTTCAGAAGTTCGTAAGAAGCTATTTTTTTCCTCATGGTAAAATGAAAAATTGCACGAGGAAAATACTAAAATAATTTAAATGCCCCGTAGTTCTCCCACCTACAAAATGCCTTCGTGCTTTGGGGCACCCCCTCTCATTTGCCCTTCCTAAGGAGGTGCATTTGGGTTTCCCCGCAGCCCTCTCTTCATTGTTTCTGTTAGCTTTCCACAATCAGCACTTTCCCGGGCCCTAAGGGGTCCTTGAAAATGACTTGCCAGTAGTTACAGCAGTGTGAAATAGCTTAAAGAAAAATCCTCTCTGTTTTTGAACATCGGGAGGGCATTGTCATCTTTTTACATCAAGAAGAGACTTCCAGGACTTTTTTTCTTTTTTACTATCTTATATATCTATCCCTTGTGTGTTTGACAGTGAATATCAACTCTTGGTCCTACACCTATCTATATGTGTCCTATACCTATCTATATGTATGCTATACCTATCTATATGTGCCCTATATCTATCTATATTGTCCTATATCTATCTATATGTGTCCTACACTTATCTATATGTGTCCTACACCTATCTATATGTGTCCTACACCTATCTATATGTATGCTATACCTATCTATATGTGCCCTATATCTATCTATATTGTCCTATATCTATCTATATGTGTCCTATATCTATCTCTCAATATGTGTCCTATACCTGTCTATATGTATCCTATACCTATCTATATGGTCCTATATCTATCTGTGTCCTATATCTATCTGTGTCCTACACCTATCTATCTATGTCCTATATCTATTTTGTCCTATATCTATCTGTGCCCTATATCTATCTAAATGTGTTCTATATCTACCTATATGTATCCTATGCCTATCTCTCTATATGTGTACTATATCTGTGTATATGTATCCTACACCTATCTATCTATATGTGCCCTATATTTATCTCTCTATGTGTCCTAATCTATGTGTGTCCTATACCTATCTATATGTGTCGTATGTCTATCTCTCTATATGTGCCCTATATCTCTCTATATGTGTCCTATACGTATCTATTTGTGTCCTATATCTATCTCTCTATACATGTCCTATACCTATCTATATGTGTCTTATGTCTATCTATATGTGTCCTATATCTATCTCTCTATGTGTGTCCTATACCCATCTATTTGTGTCCTATATCTATCTATCTATGTGTGCCCTATATCTATCTATCTGTATGTGTCCTATATTTACCTACCTATATCTATGTGTGTATGGCTCACTCTAGAGGAGCCAGAATTTCTAGAATTCTAGAAGGCAGAATTTCTACAGCTGGGAGAGGTGATCTGTGTCAGATTAAAGAGAGTAAAAATGAGAATTGACCACTGGTTCGGGGACCTGAGGGTTAGTGGTAGGTAAAGGAATCATGTCATCTATTGCCCGAATCAGCATTGTTTAGAGTGAAACAAGAAGCTTTTGATCATTAAAAAAACAACCAGGCAGGAGGCACAAGCCAGGACTCACCTGAGCAAAAAACAAATCATCATCGCCCCGGCAATCGGTGACCTCGACAAACGCAGGCAGGCTCTGTTTTGTTTCCCAAGGGATGGAGGAAAAAATAATGTGTTCAAGACAAGTGAGGACAGGAGGGGGAGGTGCCGGTGGAGAAGGCTTTGGGGAGCTCAGCCATTCGGGGGCCGAGACATGAGCCAGGAGTTCAGGAGCAGGTGTGCTCAAGACGGATTTGTCTTTCAAAAGGAGACGGGCCAGTGGAAAATCCAGAGCAGGGAAGAGGCTGGGCGCCCTGGGGATGGCAGGAGGAGCAGGGGTGGTCCATCCCGCCGGGGAAGGCAGGTGTGACCTCCTTTGGTCAGTGGGTTGGTATCTCTTGCTGTCTTGAGGAACCAAGTCGAATACCCAGCCAAGTAGAGAGCAGACTCCTGCAACAGACTCAGAACAGCTCGGGCTGGGTGGCTCCTCTAGGGCCACCTCACCCTACACAGCTGCGGAATCACTGGCAGGTGGGGAGGGTCTGCGCCTCCAGAAAAGACACTGCAGGGCAGCAGAAGGCATTGGGGAGGGGCGCGCAGAGACTGCTGGCTAGGACAAGCATGGTAGGAATGGCAAAAGGCGCTCTGAGTGTCCCAGGGGCCCTGGACTTCCTGAATGACACACGGCCCTGCCTCCACCAGGCCACAGACAGGAGGGAAATGCAGGCGGCCAATTGTTTATTTTTCTGCAAATAGGCGAGGCTTGGTCAAATGCTGGGCTAAAGGACTGTCCCTGAGAAGGCCAAGCCCCTGCAGCGGTGCAGCCTGCACATGGCACTAGCCACTCAGGAGCAAGCCACCATGTCCTCCCCTCTCCCTGCACGCGGCAGATGCTGCTGGCCTCCACCTCTAAACTCTCCACTGCATGACAGGAAATGGCTAGTCCCATAGGTATACTCTGTTCTCGTGTGGTCTGAAGTCCCTTAGCATTTGACAGTCCTTTCATTTTGAGTCCTTTTTAAGTTTTGGTGCACGCTGCTTGTGACAGCTACCACAGAATCCACTTATTCTTGGGAGAATCCAGACTCATGTGAGGGCCTCCCTAGCTGAGGCCAGCCACCCGAGGTTCACTGGACGCTGCGTGCTCAGGTGCAAATTGAATCCCATCACGGGTTGTTAAGAGATGGGTCCGAGTGGGACCGTGAAAGGTGGTGAGGGCCTGTCCTTGTGAATGGATCAGCCCATTCTTGCGATGGATTGATCCACGGGTCAGTGGATTATCTCAGGAGCCACCCTGCTCTAATGGCCAGCTTGCCTGGGTCTCCCCTGCATTCCCTGCCCCTGTGCCACCATGGGGCTCTGCCAGCAGAAGGCCATCATCAGATGCAGCTCTCCACCTTGGACCAGAACTGTGACCACCACAAGCCTTTTCCTGATAACTTGTCTGCGGCACCTTGTTATCAGCACAAATGTGATGCTGCTGATGTCCAACACGACTTGGCTTTATGAGGTGTCCCTGCCCTCCAAGCAGCAGGTGAGTGCCAGGCACCCGGGGTCAGGGGCTTCCACCCCGTGCTGATCGCCTTTACGATCTTCCCTGACCTGAACCTTGTGTGAAATCCCCTCCCTTCTTGCTTTCCTTTTGTGTGACTGAATCCTTCACACCTTTTAGACACACAGGACAAGTGCTAGCTGCGTCTGAAACGTGGGTTGCGGTGTGTGCTTCAGTAACATGCACAGCCACGAAATGACACCAGGTGCCTGAGATCTGCGCCTGGAAACCCAACCCCAGACTTCCATGACTCTGCCAACAGAGAGGCTGACAGGAGGCGATTTCTAACTGAAATAGCAATTGGAGGACGGGGGTAGTCCCAGGATAATGGCATGAGGTTTGCAGGTGTCTAAGATAAAGGATTTCCCAGGCTTTTCCAAACTTGTCAAAATAGACCAGAGAAGTTCCCTGAAACACTACCACAGTTTACCATGTCAGAAGTAGAGGCAGAGTAATATGAAGACTTGCGGACCTGTAATCAATGGGTTCCATTTGTTAGCAATGTCACTATTGATCAACTGTCATCTAACCTCCCACGGCCCCCCTGCACTCTGAGTCCATGTGGCAGTGAAGCCTGCCTGGGTAGGATCCACCAGTTGCCCAAGTGTAACCACTGGCAAATGTCCTCCACGATCCCCCACGTCCCCCATGATCCCCCACGTCCCCATGATCCTCCACATCCTCCACGATCCTCCACGTCCTCCATGAGTCATACCTCCACGTCCTCAGCAGAACATATTCCATGCAGGGTCCAGAGGAGTGCAAGGTAATGCACATGTGTCCCTGGCCTGGGCCAGCCCAGAACCGGGTCAGTTGATGTTTCACATCCCAAAGTTCATTCCACACAGTCACATCAACCCAGCATGCCTCAGTGAATGGCTGTCGCTCTGAATGTTTAAGTATCTCCTGTAAAATAAAAAGCCTTATTCTAGTTAACAGAACTCCTGATATGAGCTGAAAGATGGGACAGAGCCTTATGAGGAAGAAGAGCTTTCTTCCCTCCTGGGACAGAGGACGGCTGCCCTGACTTCCACCCAGGCCACAGACACAGACCCTCTCTGCAGCTGCTTTCTGTCCCTGTTTCCCAGTAGCAGCTTCCACCACTGGTTTTAGAGACCTGGAGACTGTCACTGAGAGCAGCTACGAGCTGGGTGCTGGATTATCTGCAGCACAGGATTAAGTCCCAGCTCTCCCAGTCAGAAGCCAAACTACGCAAACATCGTTACCTCCTAGGGCCCAATTTCCCCAGATGTATGTAACACTAGAGCCGCCCCCTCCATGTCACAGGATTCTCTGGCAGGGCTCTGGACTGCGGTCCCTCTAACATCAAGCAGCCCTGTGGACAGGGCAGCAGCATCTCTCTGGGCCTCAGTTTCCTTATCTGTAAAACACGGACTTGGACGAGACGGTGGAGTTTGCCCCGGCCTTGACACTCTTGGCTCTGACTCTTGGATCCTGTGTGACCAGTAGAGATTTACCTACCCTGTGCCCCCCACCCCAGAAGGCTTTCTGTCTGTTCTTTCCACCAATTCTGACTGCTGATGTCCCTCACACTGTGAGACAAAGAAGGAATTCTCAGTCTCCAAAATCTGATTCCCAAGGAAGAAAGTTGGCAACACCACGCTGGGCAAATCTCGGACCATTTCTGACTTTGGTTTCCCCTCTGTGAAAAAGAAACAACAATCTCCACCCTCATGCCCCACAGTCCCACAGTGAAGAGTGAAGATGTGCCCTGGTCGTGGTCTTCGTGACTGCCCACTGCGGACGAGCTCCTGCTTGTAGCCATCGCTGCAAGCCCCTGTGTGTGGATTCTGTGGCCACACGCCAGGCCAGCCACCCAGTTACCCAGGCACTCGTTCAGCAGAGAGTGCTGAAGCAGGCCGGGCCACGAGACACGGCCGTGCATGCGACAGACACGACCCAGCTTCTGTGGACAGGTGAGTGCAGAATGGGGTCACCATAGCAGCGAGACCGGAGGAGGAAAGCACAGCTGCTGATGGGGTGGGGGTCCTGATACTTAGCGACTTGAGGAAAGCTGACATCCAGAGGAAAATCAGAGTCAACAATTCAATTCTCCCCTACAGGGTCCTCCAGGAGCCTTGGGTCTGTGGCCTGTGTCACTTTTCACAGGTATGGTTCCTCCAGATCCGGGAGTGCTTCGGACCCTTAAGAATCCATGACAGGCTATGGGCGCTCCTCCCAGCCTCGCACCCCTCCCAACAGCACAGCTGGCTCCCCTCACCCACCGCTGCACAGGGGACAGTCGATGCCCGCCTCCGCAAGTCATTTCACACCCACCCCACATTGTTCCCACTGCTCCACCCCCCTTGAGGGTGAGACTGGTCCTTCCCCTGCTCCTCCTCAGCACCCCACCACTGGTCAGGTCCTGTTCTCCAGCTGTGCAGATACTCTCCTTCTGTCACTGGGACTGCCTAGACTGCTTGAGCTGATGGCAGCTCCTCCCCTGTCCAGGCTGTCTCATGGTAGATGTGGACATCCGTCTCTCCCCATCAGCAGGATGCAAGGCAGGCCTGGGGCCCGGGGCTCAGCAGGCCACCTGAGATCACATGGAAGCCCTGCTGTGGAAACCACACTGCCCACTGAGCTTCAGGAGCCGTTCTGAAGAAGTGTGGCATTCACCTACCTTCTGACCATAATAACACTTGGGCTGTGGACTTTCCCCGTGTGACTCAGTGCCACTGTACACTCCTGGGGGAGGACATGGGGCTATTTTAATCCTTCAGGGCAGTTGGGCTCTGAGCAGTGTAAAAACTAATGAGATTGTCCCCCAGAGACAAAATCAAACTGGGGGCAGAGTTTCTAGGAATTCTGTGTAAGTATCATGTGGCAGAAATGAGCATTTACATTATACTAACCCCAAGTAATCGAACCCTGCTTAGATCAAATAAAAAGTAGGATTAGACTTGTCGTGAAAACTTCAACATTGGCAAGAAGTTAATAATTTACAGCACTTTCTTGGTGGTTAGAAAATGAAGGGCATCCTGAACAAGTTCCCACTGATTGATGAATAGAAGATAAAAAGAAGTTTATTTGAAAAAAAAATTCCCAACCAGGAGGTGTTCTTTGAGAAAAAGGGTGGTCAGCTGGCCTTGGGGGTCCTCAGACTCCCAGCCACCTGGGACAGTGGGCACATGCGTCTTCCTCAGATGGCCTGCTGGCTCGGACCTGGTGGAGGAAGCACACAGGTCAGAGGTCAGCATGGACTCTCCTACCAGAGACAGGGAAGAAAGTGAAGGGGAGGCCAAGGCCGAGTCCCACCCTCGGGAGCCAGAGCAGAGGCAGAATTCCTGAAGCCCCCCGGATCCGGGAGGAGAGCGCAGATGTTGGCTCAGAATGCAGAGAGGTTCCAGCGGTGACCCACTCCAGCCATGAAAGTTCTTCCAGCAAAGGACCTGAAGGTGGGACAGACTGGAGTATATACAACATTGCTGTCCAGAGACAGATCAGAAACCAGCTCTGCAGGACTCCTTAATGTCACCTACATGGTGCACACCGGGAGGTGTGGGTGCTGTGTCTGCCACCAGGATCCACTTGGAAGTGAAGCTGTCTTTGGGAATCACTAAGAGGAAGGCAAAACCTCAAGTATCCCAGTAGTTAGAAACAGAAAAAAAGCTTGAATAAAAGAACCAGATGCAGAGACTGCTCGAAGGCTCTTGGTATCAAAGGCACATTGCAACGAGGGTCCTTACGTTGCTTGAAGTAAATGCCAACTACTTTGCCTTTTCTCCCAGGTGCATGTGTGTGCACGCATGCATGCATGTGTGCATGCATGTGTGTGCACGTGTGTGAGTGTGCATGCGTGTGTATGTGTGCGCGTGTGTGCATGTGTGCACGCATGTGCGTGTGTGTGCGTGTGTGTGTACACACTCGTGTATAAACAGGGCTGCGCTTCCTAGCCACGATGACCAGGTGGAACACAGTGGAATATGAAGAATGGTCTAGAAGATAATCCCTTCAACAGCAACTGAAGCTCATCATGAAATATAAACTCCTTTGTGAAACTCCAGAAATCTTAAGAAGGCACATGAAATGGCTTTGCATGAGTCGAACCTGAACTGTAGCAGACGTCTGGGTGCCTTTATGTCATGGGCACACCAAGGCTCCTATCCATGTGTTCTGGGGGCAGCCCCTGCCCCCACACGGTTCGTTCTTCAGGACAGCACCTAAGAACTTGGTGCCCCTCAAGGTTAAGGAGCAGCCAGGAGCTGTGAGGACCACCTAGGCGAGCGTTTTCTCAGCCAGATGGACAGGAAAACTGTGCCTGCTCAGACCCTCTGAACCCATGATCACCAAAGCCAGTGCTTGGGGCTCTCGGACCCTGGAGGGTGCCCATCTCAGCCCATGACAGTCCTAGTGGTGAGGAACCTGTGACAACTGATCTTTCATGTCCCTCACAGTCCTCTCTGTCCATTTGAAGCAATGCCAAACCTTGCTGTCAGCTTCTTATTGGAGGAAACTTAGAGGATCTCAACTGGTGTGGCCTTGGGAGAGAGTTTGGAGATGGCATGAATCAGGGCCACATATGTATCCTTCCTCTCCAGCAACCTTCTCTGTGCCCCCAAAACACCACCCAAAACCACCAATCCCTTCAACACACGTCCACTTGTGACCATGACTTCCCTTGGGGTCAATGAACCCTGGAGTGGACCCTCAGGCCCCCAAGGGCTATATGTCTGTTTCAGCCTTCTCAATTACATGCTGACTTGTTTCTGCTTTACGGAAAATTATTGCACATTAACTAATTTTTGCACAAACTAACGCTCACAGACTAATTTACCTCCATGGCCTGCCAGAGCCGCTAGCACGGAGCTGGAGTCAGGTTAGAGGTCTGGAATTCATTAACGCCTTGGGCTCCCAGGAGCAGGGAAACACAGAGGTGAGGCAGCAGCAGAGTCCAGCCAGGCCTCTGGCTTCTCTGTCTGGAGTGGTGGCAAGTGACAGGCTGACTGCTGGGCTGGTGTGTTAAAGCCACCTACCAGGCAAGTGGTACAAGTCCAAGCTGACAGAACTGTGGCTTCACTGGCTCGATCACCGGAACCAAGGTGACTGAGCCAACAGGAGAACAGCAGTGAGACCACCACCCAGCTACTGCCCCCAGGCCAAGGCCTCATCTGGATCAAAGTCCAGACTCTGCCTCTTCTTTGAGCCAGAGATACTGAGTGGAAACAAATGATTCCAGAGCTCTGTCGATAGATGGGAACAGAGTTAATCATGCCCAGTGCCTCTGTTTCTCAGCTTAGGGAAGGGAGGCAACGATCTCTTAGATGGTACCCAAGATCAGAGTGTAATAAAGGCAGAATCAGAACTAATGCCCAGCTCTACAGATTCTAGTCTGAGGGTCGTTCCACAACATGACACTGCCGCCCAGCAGCAGGCAGAGAAGGGTTCTCCAGACCACAGAGGACGTACTCTGTACTCGGCAGAAACTGTTTCAAAGGAACCTTCTTCAGGCTCGCTGGCAGTGCCCGTGGCTGTCACTGTCACACCTGGTAGCAAGAGCCAGCTAACAATTAGGAGCACTTTCCCAATGTCTGAGGCATTGCCCTGGGCATTTGATCTGCATTGCTTTGTTCCAACCCTCAGGCTAATCTGATTAGGTGCCACACTCACTTTGCTGGAACAAAATCTGAGGCATCAAAACAGAAAGTAATTTGCCTGTGTCCACATAGCTACAGAGTCGATGGAGACAAGATTCAAGTCTGTGCAACCTACCCTCGTGGCCAGTACTTAGTCACTGTCACTGTACTTAGTCACTTGGTTAGCAACCACCTAACCAAGATGAATAAAAATGGCTAGGTACCAGATCACTAACTCATGATTTGCTTTGTCCCCTGGACACTCAGCTTCTAAAATCCCAGCTCTCTAAACCGTCAGTGACCAGGTGAGAAAGTCCTGCAGTCTCCTCCACCATTAGCAATCCTCCAGTCCCATATCCTGGGGAAGGACATCTGGGAAATTCCAAGCACATGCAACCTCTATCCCTGTCCGTGTGCTTGCATGTGGCTTCTGCTGGGGATTTGGGGCACACTGAGAAGCTGAGATGAAATTAGCATCTTCTCTCCTCCCACTCTCTCCTATATTTTGCAACAAGAGCCTTAAGGACAGAGATGTGAGCAATCCTAACTGCTCTTTTAGAGTAAGCAGGAGGGGGCAGACAGCATGGGGTCGGAGCAGGGAGGGATGATGGTGCCTACGTTGCTTGGTCTAGAGTTTGTTGGTTTGTTTCAGGGTCTGGTAGAGATACTATTATCAGAATCTTATGCCTGCACCGGTCCTGGGAGATAACGGCCTTTCCAGGGACCCCGATTCAGCTCCGCCTTTCGTCTCAACAGGAGCAGCTGCCTTGTGACCCAGCAACGGGTCTACCTCCCCCAAACAGCTCCCCCGAACATTTAGTAGTGCAGAGCTGTCTCCAGTGGGAGAGAAAGTCCATTAGTCCGTGATTAGAGGAATGATGCAGCTCCAACCACTGAGATCAACTTCTTTCCAGAAACAAATTTGGGAGCAGGAGAAGGAGGAGAGAGAACGAGGGTGCTAGGCTCTGAAGTGGGAGTACAGGTGGGGACACGACACCTGGAATGGGACACGGGGCTGCTCTGATAGGCTCTCCCCAATTCTCCCCATCACACCGGCTTGGCAGGAGTGGAGGTGGGTGCAAAGAACGTGGATCTGCAGTGAGTCACACGGGGTGACCTCCTTGGGAAGTGAAGGAGAAATAGAGCAGTTTCGCTCCCTTCTCTCTGCCAGGCTCTCACACAGCCCTTTAAGAGCTGCAGTGAATGGATGAACAGCCAGGGGGACCAGTGGAGGCTTAAACCCAGGCCACAATGGCTTCCCAGCTAAGGGCCCCCCCGCAGGCCACAGGGGCTTCCCCTGGTTAATTCACACAAAGGTATTACAGGGGCTAGCAGCAGTTCTCCATTTTATTGCCCTATTGTGCAAGCCAGGTCCGTCTGGTCCCAAACTCACTTTTGTGCTAGACTGTCTTGATATTGGTGGGGTGATGGGGAGGAAGAAGTAGAGACACCCCGGGGCCAGTCTATCCTGAGATAGACAGTACAATGTTCTGGAACGATGCTAATATTCAAGAAGGTATGAAGGCAGGCAGGCACATTCCCCTCCACAGTCCCCTGTTAGATGTCAGTCAGGTATCCAGCAAGGACCTGGGACCCAGCAAAGAGAGAAGTAAGGCACTGAGCCCTGCTCTGGGAAGCCTGTTAGCGCTCAGCAGCCATGGTCAAGTGGAAACCTGCAAACCAATCAGAACACAGGAAAGTGAATCAGAGCCTGAGGTACCCGGAAACCCCACAGAGTCAGGGTGGAACTTGAACTTGGCCTTCAGGGTTAGGAAAAGTCTCCCTCAGTGGCAGTTCCTTAAGAAACCCCCAGAGGTGAACTGCTGACTCAGTGTCACAGGCCCTGCCCACAGTCCCTCTGCTGCAGGCTGAAGGTGTCACAGAACAAAGAAAATCGGTCCTGGGTAGCAAGACTTGTGCTGCGACTTCACACATCGGGGTTTCCAGACCCTGCAGAGCACTTTCTTGAAAGTCCTAGTTAAGAAAACAAGCCTACTCTTCCCAAAAGTGATGTGGGCACAACCGTGGTATCATGTCAAGGACCCAGAGCCAGCTCTTCACTGGGCCACATTTCAGGTCACTTCCACGGGATGACTCCGCTGGAAGATTACAACCTGTCTGTGCTCCCACACCTGAGTGTGGGACCCCGGGAGGACACACCGAGCCCACCTCCACTCCCGTCCACCCCCTGACCAGGGAGATGGCAAGGGACGTGAGCATAGAACACACACCTCTTCCTGTCCTGGGGGCACTGCGTTGAGGAGGGATCAGACATCCTATCCAGAGGATGATGACCTGGGGCAGCTTGACTGAGGTCACACAAGCCTTGGGACAAAGCCAGAGGTTAACCCTGACTTTGAAAGATAAGTTTAGTGAGGTGGTACAGAGGATACCTGGGCACCTGGCTGCCAGGTCTGAAGACTGGACCTGCTGGTGACTGGCTCAGAGGCCCTGAAAGGTTGTGAGACATCATTTTGCCTCCATTTCCCCATATGTACAGTGGGGTGATAATGGTGAGGACTGTGGGCATTGACAGATATCACACCTCTGGAAGTGGGTATGGAAGAGACAGTGTTCTACAGCTAGGTGGAACCTCCAGGGAGGAAAAGAAGCAAACACATCCCCTGAAAACTGGGAATGAAAAAGAAGGAACTGGAGGGAAATGAGAGAAGGAGAGGGAAGGGACAAGGAGCAAGGCCAGGAAAATCACCCATTTGTATTTCAGCCTCACCCCCAACCTCCCCAGCTGCGAAGCCAGTTAATAGATAGGTGACGGGTAGACGGAGTAGATGGATGAATGCAGACAGGCAAAGGCGGGTGGATTGGGCCGGCAAGCAACGTGGATAAACTGCCTTCTGAGAACTCACACTCTGACCTGGAGTGGAGAAAAGCCCTCCACAGAAAGAAAGGTCACCCCGGTGGAACAGGTTCACCTTTGCTCCTGTCCTCCCCATGGCTCATTCATGGAGGGCCTGGGCCGCACTTGGACTCGTGCTAAAAGGATGATTCAGGAAGGGCTATTTGTGCAAGAAAGGCCAACCACATGCTTAGCCCTGAGCCTGCTGTTATCAACCCAGCCTCCTGACCTCTGGGAGGGGAAGGAAGCTAGAAATTCAGCTATGCGGCCGGTGTGCCAATCCATCAATCAAAATGAAACCTCAACAGAAGCCCTAGACCCTGAGCCCAGGCAAGCTTCCTGGCCCGGTGCTTCGTGAGTCTGCAGGGACAGAGCGCTGGAGGTGCTATGTTTGGAACCGCGTGGGACCTCGCCCTGTATGTCTTTTCAGTTCATCTCCTTTATGAGAAGTTATAGTTGCAATCATCACCCTGCCCTGATTCCTGTGGGCTGTGCTAGGAGACCTCAAGCTGAGGAGGTAGTGGAAATTTCCCCATCTGCAGCCAGCTGGCCAGAAGAGCAGGTGGCCTGGTGACCCCTAATGTCAGGCCTGGCATCTGAAGCATGGGCAATCTTATTGGGTGATGTACCCTCAATTTGTAGAGTTCACATTAACTGTAAGGGGTTCATGTCAAAATTATGTTGCAATATATGGACCCACAAAAGCTGTTTTAGGAATGAAATACGCTCATGTATGAAAAAGACTATATGAATTATGAAGGCTTAAAAACTTACTTATGTAGTAAAACAGGGCGATGGCATTGGTGAAAGGGACTTTTTTTATAGTTAACTTCCTAGTAACTCAGATGGATTGCTATTGTTGCATCAAGACTCTTTATGAACCCCTTTGGGGTAAAATTTACTTTTTACTTCAACAGAATGTAATAGGAGCATGAGATGCACGCAAGTTTGTGCTAGTTATGGAAATGGGGGGGGAGCAGGAAGACTATCAAGATGAAAAAGAAATCACGCCTCCTTCAAGAAATATGTCAGCTAGCAGAGGAGACACGGTAATAAACACAGAAACGGCAGAACACGAGGGCAGCAGGAGTGGATGATCCCCGAGGTGAAGCTAGACGGATGGACCATTTACATGGGGACCACAGCATGCAGGAAGAAGGCATGGAAGCAGGAAGTGCGTGGGGTGGGGGAGGCACAGAAAGGGAAAGGATGTGCCACCTGAGGGGACAAGGCAGAAAGCCACAGGCACACGCGGAGAGTCAGGAAGCGAGGGTGTAGCAGCGCCAGAGGGCATTGAACGACCAGTGGCCAGGCTACCCCATAGCAGGAGGGAACCGGTGAGCAACACGGCACCATCTGGTACAGCAGTTCACCGTGATTCTCCTCTTTCCTTTTGGAGGCGATGTGGTTGAAAAGAAAGAGTCACTGAGCCTAATTTAGAGACAGGCCAACGAGATTATGCGATTGCCTCTGTCCACACCACCAACAAACAGGCACACCAGAGCGAGGGACAGATTAGCCCTCTGCCCTTTCCACAGATACATCTTGCCACTTAGAGCAGTGATTTAGAATTCAAATCAGCACTACTTTGACGGCCTGGCTCTGGGTGATGAGGGTGTCCCTAGCTGCCCTCCGGGACACCTGCTCCAGGAGCAGTAGAGATATATATTGGGCATGTTTGAGGTCAAGCTTCTGGTGCAAACCCCACAGATGGGGACTGAGCCCCAGGACTGGCCAGACACGGAGCCTGCCCAGGATCAACCAAAACAGCAGGATGTCTCCCTGAAACAGCTGCATCATACGACACGTGGGGTCAAGCAGCGCATTCCTGCGCGGCTCGGAGAGAAGGAGCTGGAACAGTCTGCTGCTGCCCTTCCTGCAGTTCAACCTCGCCTGGCTTTCCTGTACTTTCCCAACCTCTTTGATGCACCTTCCTGGAGACTGTTTCAGCCTGTGAAGGACTTTCAGAGGTTGAAAGGCCCCAGAGCTGGCCTTCTTCACCAGCTCCTGCTTTGAGACTCGCCAGGCACAAGGGGAAACTGGCTCTGGGTAAATGAGGGGCAGATGGGATGCTGTCTGAGTCTTACTCACTATTGAAATTTCGTGATCCTTTTAAAATTCCCAGAAACAAAAGCAAAGTCATTATTTATCCATGTATCAGCTTTCCATCTCTGGGACAAAATTCCTGAGATGATCCATTTCTGGGAGGTTTCAGGGGTTTCAGCCAACAGCTGCTTGGCCTGCAGGGGCGCATATATCATGGTGGAAGTGCATGGCAAAGAGGTTGGTCCACCTTGTGCTAGCTGAGAGGGAAGGGACAGGGCTCTCAGTGTCCTCTTCAAGGCTGTGACCACAGTGGCCTGGCATCCTCCCCAGGCTGCAACCCTTAAAGGTTCACCACCTCCCAGGGGCACCACAGGTGTGGGCCACACCTTCAGCAGCAGCCTCTGGGGACAGTCCAATCCAAACTGTAACAACCCACAGCTGCCTGAAAGGACAGGGAAGGACCCAGTCTTCGAGCCCACTCTAAGTCAGTGGCATGGCCCAGAACAGTCCTGCGTTGTCCCTTCCTTTCAGGAGGGGCCTGTGCAATTGGTCTTGCAGCCTGGTGGGGCTGGGTTTGTCCTTCTGAAGCAAAGTCCATGTCCCAGTAGGGCACCCTGGGCAGCAGGTGAGCACAGAGCCCAGGCTGTGGTGGCTGCGTGGAGCCCGCCATGCCAGCACAAGCCTGAGGGGCTGTAACCAGGGCAGAGGGGAGCCAGGGCACCCTTATCTGTTACACTGCCGTGGCCAGA
Source organism: Aplodontia rufa (assembly GCA_004027875.1). Classification (NCBI taxonomy): domain Eukaryota; kingdom Metazoa; phylum Chordata; class Mammalia; order Rodentia; family Aplodontiidae; genus Aplodontia; species Aplodontia rufa. The sequence continues at coordinate 87,621 of PVKS010003621.1, forward strand.
CCAGGCCCAGTGTAGCACCTGCTCCGCACAACACTGCAGCCCGAAGCCCCAGCGTTCATCATCTGCCAGCCTCAGCCTCCCCAGAAGCCGGGATTGCAGCAGTGGGTCAGACCTGAAAGAAAGCCAGATTCGAGGGTCACCAATAGCTTAGAATTTTTCCAAACCCTGATTAGCATAAACTTGGACCAAGAGCATTGACCCAAGTGGTACATTAACCCCTGCACCAGCACACTCAGCTGGCAATAACCGTCAAGGTCCCCTCTTGCACCCGTGGGGAGGTCCTGTTCTGTCCTTCACACTTGAATCCTTCACTCTGGCTTTGCATCACCCTGTGAGTTTCATTCTTCATGGAAATCTTCACATTTGCAAGATAAGAACTGAGAAAGAAGTTGGCAGTGGGTGACACTGGGGGGCAGAGCCCTCCGTTCAGAGTTGTGACACACCTGTCCACAGTAGCAGAGAAGAATCCAGCCAGGCTGGCTGCAAGGCGCTGACCCCAGCAGGCCTCCCCTGCTGTGATCAGTGGCTGACACTAACTTGAGCCTTCTCTGCTGCAGGGGCCTGCCGCACACAGACCACACCCACACACGGAAGCTCTGGTTTTACTTCTGCAAGCCTGCGTTATGCCATTTCCCTCTCGGCTGCCACGAGCCCTCCCATCTGCCCTCAAAACCACTACACGTTCTGTGGTTTATTTTTCTTAGATGTCTCTACACCTGCGTGGACAGATCATCCAATGACAGGGATTTGTTCTCACCTGGGAATTCGGAACCGTGCAAACATTGCAGGGTGCGTCTATACGCTGGTTCGGATCCAGCACTCAACACGCCTTCCAGGTGCAGTCCAGAGGTGTGAGCAGGAGACCCAAGAGGCTGCTTTCCAGAAGCTTTGTTTCCTCCTCAGTAGAAGGAGCACAGGAAAGTCACGATTAAAAGCGTAGAGTAGTTAGTACACGTGCTGGTAACAGTTGTGCAGTATCCAGGTGCACGAACTACACAGTTGTCTATACCGCATTGTCACGTGGCGGGTAGTGCAGTAGCGCTGTTTATACCAGCATCACCACAAATGCCCACAGCATGTTGTGCTACAGTGTCCTAGATGGCCTCACATATGCAGTCTGTCACTGATCAGAACACTGGCATGTGGCCTGTGACCACACAGTGCTGGAGTTTCAGGGCACGGTTGCAGGCTGGGAATCTTCTCTTACACCTGCTTACATAGAATTTCTCACTTGTTCTTAAAAGGTGGGCAAGCACCCGTAATTCTTCCATTTTTAGGGATTTCTCATCATAATTTTCTATTTATTTTATTTCAACTAATAGAAAATTTGTTATTGCCTAGAAATTTGCTACATACACTGCCCATTTCGATGCTCAAGAAGTATTTATTCTGCTGGGTACTGTTGTACACCAGGTATCTAACAATTAACAGACCAAGCTTTTACTCTCCTAGAACCTAAATTTAGAAGAGGAGAAAAACAAATTTAAGGGAACACAAACACAGGTATAAATTATCTGTCAAATAGTGGTAAGCTCTATGTGGATCAAAAAATAAAACAGAGGGGCTGGAGAGGTGGCTGGTCGGTCACTTGCCCAGCATGCACGAGTACACGGATTCAAACCCGAGCACCCACATACACAACTAAGTGTCAGAGCAATGAAAGCCATCTGAAAAACTCAATAAAAAATTGATTCTCTCTTCTGTCTCTCTCTCTCTCTCTCTGTCTCTCTCTCTCTCACACACACACACACTGTCCTTCTCTCTTTAAAACAAAACAAAATAAAATAAACCACAGTAAGAAGACTATGTGTTGGTATTACTTGATGGAAGCGGTCATGATGGCCTCTCCAGCCAGGAGAGCCGCTGTTGGATGCAGGGAGGGTTGGTGCCATGGCGTAGCTGTTACAAACTGAGCTGCTGTAAGCACTGATGTAGCTGTGTCTCTGTAGTGTGCCAATTCTAGCTGTTTGGGGAAAATACCCAAGAGTGGGATAGCTGGATGAAGGGGGTAAGGTCCTGGTCTAGGATCCACCTAGACTTACTATCTCACTATATCAATATCCATGTATGCCCATTTCAATGCTCAAGAAGTCCATGTATCCATTGTTATGTAACAACAATTCCCTCCAATATGTAAGACTATGTCGAACTAATAAAAAAAAATTATCCCTAGGGGGAAAAAATGGAGGGAGGGGCAGGCCTTCTATGGGCAGGTGTGTGTCTCCCCTATAACTTGCATCTCCAGATAGACCACAGCGTTCTGCAATGAGACCCAAGTCCTTCTTTCTAACAGTGACTGGAACCTGGGTATCTAGCAACTTTTACGGTGTAAGGACTCAATAAATACTTGTATGTTTGAAAGATCACATTTAAAAGCATCTAGCTCAACTCCTGAATATTGTGTCCACCAAACTTCAACACTTCTGATCTCTTCAATATTGTTTTTCTCTAGTGAAACAGACAGATCTGATGATGCTGGCATGCCAGGATGATCTGGTCTTGATACTGTCTGCACAACTAAGCAAAATTAGCTGCTTTAGTGGGCCCACGGTAGGAGGCATTGTTTCACCCCATCAGAACTGAAATCCAAGATCAATTACATAAAGAAGCAGCTTGCTCACAGTCGAGATAGAAGTTCTTGGGATCTACCCTCCGCCCAGCTCAGTGGAGTGACCTCGTTGCAGCAGAGACATATTTCTGGAATCAACTGTTGCTCTATAATTTAAAAAATAAATAAAAGAAGTAACCAAAAGAAGTGTTATCCAGCTTTCGTTCTGTCACTAGACATAAAATCCTGTGGCTGTTGACAACGCTGCCCTGCAGGTACAGTCTGCCTCTCCAGGTCCCTGCTAGGTGGTCTCGAGCCCCTGCCCTGTGTCCACAGGCATAAGGCACTCACTTCCTCTCAGAGCAGTAGAATCTCTCTGCCAAACAGCCCTGCTGATCGGATAACTTAAGCAATGTCTTTAATTGAACACAAAGGTCTACATGGTGGTGAGGTAGGACTGTTTCGTAATAGAGATTTGAATAAAGAAGGATTTATATTCAAAACATGGCCAATAAAATTGCAAATGAAAATATAGCTAATAAAATGTTAATAATTGATCTTTCTGGATTCATTGTTACTCTAATGCCTCTGAAACTGCCTCTCTCCACTGCATAAAGAAGTAAAAAATTGGACTTCAACAACTTATCTTTAGCCAAGGCCCTAAACATAGATTCTGTTTTTGAAAAAGACATACCAAAAAATAAATAAATAAATAAATGTGTAGACTTTTGAAGGCAAGTTGTGTGTTAGTTCCCATCCTTTTCAAGCAAATTGTTGAAACGTGGAGATTTGGTACAGAAAGAGAAAATGCTTTAAGAAAATCATCACCAACGCATGACCCTTGATAGAAAATCAAGCAGAAGCCTGAGAAGGAGATAAATCCTGCTTCCCTTCCCCTCTGGAAATGACAAGCGTGTTGGCGCCATAGAGGGTGCTGACTTTCTCCACAAATGTTTAATTTCCCAGGGAAGCTGGGGAAACTGAAGTGATTTAGAGAGTCCCTTTCATGAACAGGGCCACCCTCCAGAACGCTCTAAACCGAGACAAGAGCCACCGGCCAGCAGAAAGCCTGAGTGACAAAATATTCCTTTAAAGAAATGTAGTTTCATTGTTTTCATATACACATAAAAGAATGTATGAGGTTGATAAAGTACAATAAAGGCTGATAATCCTGAGATTCCCTTAGTAAATAGAGATAATTCGTAATTAACAAATCATTGTTAGTATTAGCATACTAAGAACTCGAGAATCTATTTTTCTTTTAAAATCATCATTACTCCATTCTTGTTTTTCCTAATTTCTTAAATTATACCACAGTTAAAAAAAAAAACTGTAATTCCTGCTCCAAAGAACTCAAATTTATTACCTCTGCTTCTTAAAAATCTCTCCTTTATGATCTTCAGATATACACTAAGATTAAAAGAAAGATTAACCCAACCTAGTTGACTTCATTCTATCAAGACAAGTTGCCAAATGGAGAACTTTCTAGCCTATTAAGTTAGATCAAGAAAAAATAATTAGCATATAAAATACCTGAAACCATCCACTCTAGTGCTATAATAAAGTCAGGTAATATCATTTTCTCCTCCTTTTTTTTTTTTTTTTGGAATATGCTTGACCTCATTTGAATAATTTAACACCAAAGGAACTTCAACCTTTTTGGCCCCAAACCTAAATTTTCCATAATCCCTAGCCAAGGGATTTCTGTGAGTTTTCAAAACTAAATATAGAAATTAAATTAATGCTACCATTTGGCTTATTTCTCAACTGGCCATTTGTACTAAATTTTAAAGCCACTCTAAATTCCTCTCAATGTTTTATGAGTAGCATTTAGTGCCTGCAAGTCTTGTCTTAGGTGTTTATACAGCTGACATGGCCCACATTTTAGGAGAATTCTAGCATGGCTCACTATGAGCGTTCTCCAAATAATTATCTTGAGTGTTGTTTTAGACCTTAGTGTTCTCATTGGTTTCATAATAATAGCTCATTTTCAGGACGATTTTGTTGCCAGGGAATGGAGAAATATTAAGGTGAAAAAGACATGTCTTCAGAGTCCCTTTCTCCTTCATTTTAAGCATGGTAACATGCAGCAGAGACAATCATGACTTTGAAAGATGGATCAAGGTAATAATAAAAGGGGTGTTGGAGGGTGAATCTAGAATTCTGCTGGGTAATAGCAAAGAAGCCAAAAAAATGACCCAGCTCCTCTAGGGTGACAAGACCCGGGGGCCCGGCAACCCCAGTGCTGTGACTGAGGAATCAGGTGCCAGGCCTGAAAGCTGCCCAGCACTGCCCTGCACTCCCTTGAAGCTGGCAGCAGGTCTTGGGAGTCCTGGGTCCTGCTGTTGCATCCTTCTCACGTCTCTCTCATGTCTCTGGAGAGGACGAGTACTGGAGTGACACTGTGGAAGGACTTCCAGGCAAAGGACAGGGTGGGAGCTGACACACAGACAGGCAGGAGGCTTTGGTGATACTCCACGGGCATCGTGACGGTGCTGGTGATGGAGACGGGAAACAGGACAGGCTCCCGTGGGGCACCAAAGTCCAGGACTGCTCTTCATGCAGACAGCCACTGTGACTCAGAGCCAGCCGATGGTGCTAATCAATGGCCACACAAGAAGAACTCTGGAGACAAACCTGGTCGCTCCAGACCTGAGTCCCTTCCACACCTGGCAACCTGGAGACACAGAATGGCAGCTTCCCTGGATCAGACGGAACAGTTGCCCAAGTTGGCTTCCTCCCAACTCCAGGGCCTTCTCTGCTACTCTGTCTAAAATGTCCCCTGTTGGGGTTGGGGATTTAGCTCAGTGGCAGAGTGCTTGCCTAGCATGCACAAGGCTCTGGGTTTGATCCTCAGCCCTGAAAAAATAAAATAAAATGTCCCCTGCCAATCTTGTCCTCTCCCCATCTGTGTCTCACCAACCAACCTGCTGTTTCCTTCTCAGCTCATATTGCTATCTGGAATTCCATTTGTGTTTCTTTCTCTGTTCTTGATTTCTGTCACCTCCCCTAAAATGAGGATGAAACTTTTCTTTATCACACTGAATCCTAGTACCTAGAGCAGTGTGTGGAGCAGTGGAGGTCGTCATAAGAGAGTACAGGTAAGAGCAAGGCAGACAGGAAGCTTCATGTACTGGGTCCTCCTCTGTGGGCACCACACCTCCCTCCTGCCACCCTGGAAGCATGAGGGAAAGCAGCTCCCAGAGGTGTGGTAAGGTGCCCAGCCTAGCAAAGCTTGGACGTTTGGAGGGGAGTTCCTAATTCAGGGCTGTCTGGCTGCAAAACCCACTAAGCATTATAAGCTGTGAAGTGTTTCTCAAGTGTGTGAATTGTCTACCATTAACATTTCATGTTTAAGTTCTACTAAAGCTATTCGAAAGATCGTCATAAGAATTAGGTAGAGCCTAGAGAACCACTTGACTTAGAGGAATCAAGGACTTTGCAAAGCATACGTCTGAGGACATCTGGAATGAACTGATGCAGGACGGGCTGCCGCATGTGAGGAGCTGGCTTGGCAGCGGGAGGAAACAAGGAAAGCACAAGTGTTCCCACAGGGGCGGAGCTACGTTGGAGCCTGGGAGAGCGAGAACATGGAGAGATGTCCCAGTTCCAAGTGACGCTAAGGACTTCTCATAGAAAAATGTCAGATCCGTGGGGAAGACCTGTGAAGAAGCAGCGAAGCATCCAACAGAAGAGAAATCAAACTAGGTCTGCAGGGTAATGGCCCAGCCCTGCCACAACCCCGACAAGCAACCAGGGTCCGGCAAAGGGGTCTTGGGAGCTATAAACCCAGGCAGCCATGTGGCCAGGTACAGCCGGGCACTGCTGTAGAGATTGGTGTGAACACCAGAGAGACCCTAAGCTTTATCAACAGTGACAGGCGGCTGTGCCTGGGCCTTTGCCCCCAAGACAAGCGAGCAAGATGGAAACAGTTTGCTGTAAGTGACAACTGGTATGGCATTAAAACCAGAGGAAGGTTTGACAAGGCTGTGACTCTGCAGACCGGAACCTGGAGAACTGAAGAACAGAGTATGTTTTTTTTTTTAATTCGATAGACATGGTCTTACAATTAGGAGGGGTTCATCATCAGTCAAGAACAGCAGTGTAATGACAGAACAAGCCAAGACTGGTGCCAGACCATGGTTCCCCCCTTTGAGTTCCCCATGTTTCCACGTTTCACTTTACTTAAGCCCCAAGCTAATTGGACTTCTCGTGGAAGTTGGAGGTTCACCTCAGATTAGATTCACGCATACTACCTCCCTCTGGTCACCTTGATGTCCTTCCTATTCCCTTCCCCCCTCCCTGTCCCCCTTCCTACGTCCTCCAGGAATCTTAGCACAGTTCCCCATGATCGTGTAAGAATTCATACATGTTGACATAATTGTTAGGTTAGCCATCTAACAAACTATTTCTGCTTATATTCTAGCTTCCATGAATGAGAGAAAACATTTGGCCCTTGAGTCTCCGAGTTTGGGATATTTCACTTAGCAAAATTTTTTCCATCTCCATCCATTTGGCTGCAAATGCCATAATATCATTTTCTCTAATAGCTGAGTAATATTCCTTTGTATATATGTACCACAGTTTTTGGATCCATTCAACAAGTGAGGGGCATCTGGGTTGGTTCCATAATTTAGCTATAGTAAATTGGGCTGCTATAAACATTGATGAAGCTGTGTCTCTATAGTAAGCCGATTCTAGCTGTTGGGGAAGATACCCATTAGTGGGATAGCTGGGTCAAAAGGCGGTTCCAGCCCTAATTTTTTGAGGAGACAGACCGAGTATCTTGAACGTCTTTACAATCATGAAGACAGCATGACCCTCAAGTCCGAGACCCAGGCGCTGCCCTGAACTCCTGTTCTGCAAACTACTGGTGCTGAGCTGCAGAGAGGAGCAACTCAAATGGGACAATTTTTGTCTTTACCTCCTGCATTTGATGGTTACCATTGTTCTTGGCACATGAGGTCAGAGAAGAGGCGTGGGGTAGGTGGGAGTCAGGAGGATGAGGTATGTGTGGAGCAGGAAGATGTCACATTCTCACATGGGGTCAAGGAAGATGCAGAGGCTGTCTCACAATCCAGGTTAAAGACAATGGTGCCTCGGGCCAGGCTGGCAGCCAATGGACAGGATGAAGTGGTCAAATTCTGGACATATCCCACTGGATTGAATGAGCAGGCTCAGAAGAAAGAGGTGACCCCAACATTTCTTGATCTGCCATTGAGAGAAGAGAGCAGCCAGGAACAGAGGGGATCATTTGGTAACCATGACATGGGAACAAGCACGACATGGAAACAGAGTCCCTCTCCCTGTCACTGAGAGTCACTTCCTGCTCCACAGAAAGAAGAGACTGACAGCTTTGTAGAGGTGGGCCTGGGAAAATGGAGGGTCCAGGGAAATGCTCCCGTGGTTGGACCATGAAGATTCCAGCAACAACCTCTCCTGAAATGAGGTCAGTGGTTAGAAGGACTGGTGATCAGATCAGACATACCTGATTATAAACGCTTACCGACTCTGCAGTTTCCTGCAAGCCCCTTAACCTCTCTGACTCTCTGTTTCCTTGTGTGTGGAATGAGGGCGCTACTCACCTGGCAGCTCATGAAGACTGAGATGGCACAGGTGAACTCGTGAATACTTGGGTGGCCATCAGTAACTGTGGTGGTCGTAACATTTACAGTATTGTAATTATTGTGACTCCCTATCCAAGAGATGATTAAGAAACAGATCAGGAACGGAGAGTACAGGAAGATGTTGTATTGTTGCTTGCTGTGTCTGATTTATTTCATTTAATACAATACCAGCCAGGTCCATCCACACTGCCAAATAACCGATTTCATCTTTCTCTAAAGGCTGAAGAGCATCTCCCTCATATGTGGAGTCCAGGAAAGGTGATCTCACAGAAGTAGAGAGCAGAAGCAGGTTCACCAGGGCCTAAGGAGGAGAGGGGAGGGGACAGGGGAGGGGTTGATCAACAGGCAGAGTCACAGGGGGGCAGGAGAAGAGAATGCTGGGTTCTGTGCACAGGAGAATGATTATAGCCAATAATCATTATTGCATATTTCAAAAGAGAGGAAAGAACTTTGAAAGTTTCACCACAAAGAAATGATCAACCTTTGATGTAATAGATGTGTTAATTATTCTGATTTGATCATCATACAATGTATGCATTATCAAAAAATCCCACATGGTACGCCCTAAGTATTTACAATTATTAGTCAATTAAAAGTAAAAGTAAACATTTTTAAAACTGAGAATTCAGGACATCATTTGCATAAGTCAACAATGAGCCGTGAACCAGTCTCCAGAGGGCTTATAAGACAGTCCTTCAGGGTCACAAAGTACTTCATAGTAGGACAGCACTAGAGCCCAGATGGTCTAGGTGGTCTTCAAGGATGTGAGATGTCCCTGAAGCATTAATACTATAAGGGGACACATTACTTCAAATGATGTAAAGGTATTTGTGCGGAGGATAAAGATATAAAGAGGTCAAGAAAGATTGGCATGGCAGATACATAAGGAAGGTTGAGGAGAGTCAAGGTTGCTAAAGTGGGCAATACAGCTAGCTCACACACAATGCTGGGGTTCCGGATCGTTGGCGACACAGCTAGTTCACGCACACAGTGCTGGGGTCCCGGATCGTTGGCGACACAGCTAGTTCACGCACACAGTGCTGGGGTCCCGGATCGTTGGTGACACAGCTAGTTCACACACACAATGCTGGGATCCTGGATCGTTGGCCTGGCCAGCACACACGTGTGCCTAGGTTCTGGGGGCCAGAGGCGCTGGGTGTTAAGAAGATTCCAGAAGGCACTTAGGAGGAACAGAATGGCTTGGAGGAAGGCTGGAATTCCAGCTTTGTGCCAGCTGTTGGGAATTCCAGGATGAACAAGGCAGACAAGGCCCCTCTCCCTACCCAACCTGTCACCTGTCTAGAAGGGTACACAGACAAACATAACTTCAGTATAACAAGGCAGGTACCATCATGAAGAAGAGAAATCAGAACCAGTAAGATCAATGTGGAAACTTTTACTAAAGAGATGAGAGAAAGAGACAACAAATCCGGTTAAATAAGGCGTGAGAGCTGCGGTAGGAGCCACCAGAGGGCACCTGGCCCGTCTTGGGGAAGGAGAAGACCTTTCTGCAGGAAGTTGCGGCAAAGCCGAGATTAGAACACGCAGCAGGGTTGGCTGCCGGAGCTCCTTTTTGGGATATCCATTGTTAGCTAACAGATGTCATTGGCTGTCTACAATCGTGCCCAAAGACCACAAGAGATCAGACAGTGATGCGGTCAAGAGGAGAACGTGAGGAGTAACACCCAACGGGTGACCTCCAGGGCTCCAGAGACAGCAACTCAGCAACTCGCCCCAGCACCCTCTCCAGGGTACTTTGAGGTCACAGCCGCAATGCAGAATTTTAAGCTAGGCCGTAAGGAAAAAGGAAATCTATGACATAGCACGTGTCATAAATCCAGCGAGGTAGTACGAAAAGACACGCTGCATTGAGTCATGTGGAACTCAATGAAATTTCAACAAGAAGTTACAGAAGCTGGCTGCCTCCGGGGCAGATTTATCATTTTGAAGTTGACAGAACGTCCTGGGGAGAGCCGCACCGTCCCCCTCTCTAATTCCCTCTGAGACAGAGGGTGTTTGTGCTCAGAGGCTTGGCCACATGTATCGCATTTCCCCAGATGTGTTCGCTCTGAAATCTTATCCTTCTGGACTATTTCTCACTCCAGGCGAGCAGATCTATGGGAGCAAACAGGAAACAGTTGTTGATCATCTCACATCTCAAGTGACTTCACTTCTGAGTCATAATCAAGTTTCCTCCAACGGCATTCACTGTTGCTTTGACACTCTGCACACGTAAAGAAGGAATTTTACTAAACCCTTGGGATGTCAATTCCACTCGTGTTCGGATCTGCAGTAAACCTTCCCGGCTGACTCCGAGACAGCTCTCTGAGCTAGTGGAAGGCTGGGCTAACTAGGAGATGGCCCACCACACATCCTTCAGTGTTCCCTAAATGTGACACGAGCAGCACTCTACCAGAAAAGGAGGAGGAGGAGGCAGGGAGAAGGAAAAGGAAGAAAAGAACAGAGAAGGAAAGGAGGTCCCCAGGGATCTTTCCATGCTCGGATAAATTTGAGAAGCACTTGTTCAACCACAGAACTTCTTGAACGCAGGGATGTGTATTGCGCATCTTCAAGAAATATACATTCTGCATTTTTTAACTTTATATTGCCAAGAATATCCCCCCAAGACCCCTAAATGTATAGATCATTACATTTCATGGAGGCAACTTTAAGAACTGCTCTTTTAGGCTTTTTCTTGGGCCAAGAACAGTGGACTTCCCTGTTTCCCATAGCCCTTGGCGCACAGTTGACTGTGCTATGCTTACACGAGCTCTCTCCTACTAAATCTCACTCTGAGATCTGTTATCTGTCACCAGTGCCTTTTGGAGGACAAGCAAAAGGAGGTTATCAATACATGTACTTCGTGTATATTTTGTTGAACTAATGACTAACCCTTTGTACAGTACTTTAAATAAATTTTCATGAGGACCTCTGTGAACCCCAGTCTCCTCCTCTGTCGGGTGGAGGTTGATCTAGTAATCTGCCAGGGTCCTTCCAGCTCTAAACTTTTGAATCTGCAAGCTCGCAGGAGCTCGGGAGTTCATCATGCCGCATAGCTACAGCATTACGAGAGAACTATTGTTAATAATTAGGATTAATCGTTCACAGTTAATGTCTCCTCCACATAATTAGGTAATATTAATCAGTTCTTTGGCCTTTTCTTCCCAAAGGTAAAATGTGCTGGGTGACCAGAGGCTGCGCCTTCCTTCCTACTGTGAAACGTACTCCGCTCCTGCAGCCTTTCCCAGAAGGATTTTGTGTCCTTCCTATCAAGTAGGCTGTGGAGTTTAGTCAGAGAATTGCCCATTGTTTACTCACAATAAACAATGACATCCTCTGCTGGAGGACGTCAACTCAATGGCTTTCCTGCTTTCTCCTTATAAAATGCTTCTCTTCAAGCCTCTCGTATTTCATGAAATTTGTCGATCTTACTTTGATAATCACCTTTGAGGATTTTCTGTTTGTTCTTAAAAACAAAATAATAAGGGCTGGAGCGGTGGCTCAGCGATTACAGTGCTTGCCTGGCATGCGCAAGGACATGGGTTCAAACCCCAGCACGACAAAGTGATGGGGCAATGAAAGCCAAGTGAAAAACTAAATAAAATGGATTCTCTTTCTCTCTCTCTCTCTCTTTCTCACTGTCCCTCTCTCTCTCTTTAAAGTAAATAATAAATAAAATGAGCAATTTCTGAAGACATGGACCTAGGAAAGGCAGATGGCCTGTGTTCTGTGCTCTGACACCACACCGCAAGCAGCACAGAGGCGTGAGCAGCCCCAGCTCTGCAAGCAAGCGATGGGTGCGCCCTGATTCACTCCAGTTCTGGCTCCTTCTACCCAGAGACAGTGGGACGCCCAGGTGGAGGGCTCAGTCCCAACTCTGTCCACCCTGAGGTGTCACAGTGTCATTCACAAACCCCAGGTTGGTTTTCCTCTGCATCTGACCAACCAGTCGTAAATCAGAGTTTGCACAACACCCTGCCCCTCAGTTAGTTGGCTCAAGCCACTCGCAGAACTCAGGGACGCACACAGGCACTTATTGTAAAGAATGTTACAAAGAATGCGGACGCACAGGGTGGGGCGAGGTGTGTGGCAAGAGGCTTGGAGCCAAGGCAGAGAAAAGTTAGGCAGTCAGTGTGGGCACAGTAACGTGGGTCGATAAGGAGAAAATTAACTGATGGCCATCTTTCCCGAGAGGGCAAAGACATCCACTGCCATAAGTAAGCAGGGGTGCACATCAGCTTCACACCCTCTTCCTAACAAAGGCAGTCCAGACAGCGACTCCCCTCTGCTAAGAAAGATGCTGTGGCCCAGGATCAAAGACTCGCTGAGACAATCAAGGGATCAATTTGACATTCCCCAATGCTAATAAGGGTCTGACAAGATAGGCCCAGGCGCAAACACTCCCTTCTAAGCCATCCACCCTTTCTTTTGATGCCTGAGGTGCAAACCCAAGGCTGGACCAGAATTCCCCTGAGACCGTGTCCCAGGTACAGGTGCAGGAAAGCAGTGACCAATCCAAGAGAGGACATCATATAAAAGGGGCAAACCTCGCTGCCTCATCGGCTATATCCCCTTCCCCCAATCTGGGGGAAGTCTGCTCTTTTCCCTGTGCTTTGCTTTCTATAAAATTAAATCTATCTTTTACGCTTGCCTCAGTGTCCCTCGGTTTCATTCTTCGACACGAACCCAACATCCACAAACCCGGCATCAGAGCCCCCCACCCCTTGGACACCATGTGTTCAGCTATCCAGAAGCTCTGCCAGGCCTGCCCTCCACATTTCCATGGGGACTTCATTTCACAAGCACAAATGCTAATATTCTGGGTGGGGACACCCAGCAAGGCCTGTCCATGCAGATTCTTCTTGTCCTCTGAGCTGCAATCCTCTCTCCAGGGATAGGACAGAACCCCTCCGGGTTGAGGAGAGTCTTGGGCTGCATATCAGGCCAGGATAGGTCAGAGAATTTCTTTGTGGGCAAATCTAAGGCAGAAAGGAGGGGAGAATCAGGGTTTCTATGGTCTGCCTTGGGGACAGGAACAGTGGGTGAAAATGTAAGGGTCTTTGTGTCACTTGTCAGAAAGGTGCTTATCTAATTTAAACCCACCCTTGCTAGAGATCTGATCTGCAAAACATAAAATGATTGAAATGGGACAAAGGGGCTCAGACACCAGAGAAGTGCTCAGGAAAACAGATTTAATACCTGCTGCAGCATGGACCAGGGGCATAACACTGCTCTCCTGGGTGATGTGGAGCGGAAACTTAGCAGTTCATGCCTTCAGGAGGCTGTCATCAACTACACATGGAAAACACAGCCTCGGTAGCAGTTGCTCCCCAGGGAAGGGTGAGAAAGGCAAGGGTTGGAGAGTCTCACACAGGCCCCCCACTGCCAGAACTCACACCGGGGGGTGGACACAAACAAAGAGATTCCTTAGCCCTTGACCAGGTGAAACCTAAAATGTGGAGCTGTGGCGCCTCCGGTGAGGGCGGGAGGTTTTCATATCATACTCAGAGACTCCCCCTCATTATATATTTTCAGGCAGGTCTTTTGCCACGTGATCGATCTCATGAAGAAGCACACCACCCAGAGGTCTCAGCTTGTGTAAGATTTCCTTACAGAGCACCTCCTCTCAGCGACAAGCCACTTTGTAAACACCCTTGGCATTATTCAAACCCCCCAGGGGAAGAAATGGGCTGAAAACACCCTGGCTCCAGTTTCACCGAGATTGAAAACAGAGTTACAGAAGCAAAGTGATCTTTTTCAAGGTTACCTAAGATCCCACTCTGGTAGTGGATTGGAAAAAAAAAAAAAAAGGCCTGGCTTCCATCCACACTGGAGAGGCTGCTCTCTCCAACTC